>SNQJ01S0054557.1:109876-127461 GCA_010110895.2 Picea sitchensis | reverse complement strand
CCTTTCAGTCTACCGATTGGTAGGACTCTATGTTGGTTTGCTAGTTTCAGTTGAACAAGTGAATATCCTAATGTGGGCTCTCCCATGCATTGCCATGTCTTTTTTGGTAATACATTAACTTTAGATCCTAGATCCAGTATGATGTCTCCCATGTTGAAATCTTCGATATTGGCATTGAGTCTGAATTCTCTACTTGTTCTTATCCTCGTATGTAGGTGATTGACTATCTTTTGTTCTAGTTTTCATTTCGTCTCTATACTACATCTTTATAACATGTTTTGCAATATTTTAACAGATGATGGGTCATTCAATACTTTTACACGTGATTGCAAAAATCTTTTGATTGTACTTACTTGTCCCATGGGTTTCATTTCGTTGGTATGATCCAATAACAAAGGCATTTGATACTATGGTGCTTTCTTTCTTTGTTGCGCAGTTAAAGTTGACGTCATTTCCTCCTTCTGAAATTCTTGTCTGGCTTGTTTAAATATCTCCTTGTCTGTCTTCGCATTGAACTTCTTCCTTGGTTCAGTGTTCTTATTCACCCACTAGTTTTGTCCCAACTCTTGTCGGACTGCGTCGTTTCTTGTTTTATATCCTCCACCAATAACTATGCTAGCATTTCGTCCTTCGTCCCTCACTTCGGCTGAAATCCACTGAACATTCTGGTTGTTCTGGTACCTCTTTTCCTGGATCTTTACTAATAGTGTCAAACATTCTTCTGTATCGTGGTCTGATGCGTGACAATACATACAAGTTGTTGGTGGAAGTGGAAATTCCCTTGCATAATGTCCCAGTTGTTGGCAATTGTGGCATACCACTGGTCCTCTACCTCTTCCAAAACCTCTTCTTGCTCATCCACCACCTATGTATCCTTCTCTATCTCTTCTCGGCATGTTATACTGTGGCACCTGATTATACTGCATGGTATTGTACTGAGGTTGTGTTGTGTTGTATTGCGGTTGCACGGTATTGTATGTTTGTTGCGCAGTGGTGTATGGGGATGGGACTTGATTAAATTATGGTGCATCTTTCCCAATCATCATTTCTTCCTGCACTCTGTATGCATCTGATTTCCTCTCTCGCATCAGATCCATAGTTCTACAATATTTGTCATCATGTCCCACTGACTTGCAAAAGTTGCAATACGAACTCTTTGGGTATGTCTAGTATTTCTGCATCATTGGGCAGTGATATGGATCATGGCCTAGTTTCTTACAGACTTCGCACCATGGTCCTCCTGTTGGTAACAGATTTGGCATTCCTACTTCCATATACTGCGTGAATGGACATTCATTCTTGTGGTGTCCTTTCGTCCTGCATGTAGTGCACCAAACGGCTTCTCATTTTTCCTTGCCCTTATTCTGGTTTAGCTGAAACATTAAGTTATTCAAATCCTCCTTTAGTTCCTCAATGGCTAGGTCCTTCTGTTGATACTAGTTTTATTCTAGTTGTAGGGCTTCCTACAAAGCCTTTGCCTGCGTCTGGAACTTTTGTTGTCGCAATGGTTGTTTTAAGTGTTGTAGCAATGAATTGACAAACATGTGTCGATGTTGCATATCGGTCATAAGATATTTCAACCTTCCTTTTAAATGATTAAATCATTGGTCAATTTCCCAAACAGATTCTCCTGGTTTCTGTCAAATTTCTATCATCTCATTCATGTATTAATCCTCTGAGCTCGGCTTTTGGAACTCATTAATCAGTAACTTCTTAATGTATGTCAATTTCCTTATCATCCCAGGTGCATTGTTTGTGTCTAGACTCATGTACCAATCTAGTGCGCAGTCTCTTAGCGTAATAACTAATTGTGCCAATTTGGTATCCTCATCAGTGATTTGTTTTTCTTCCCAGATCTTTACACAAATGAACAAGTGTTTCTCAGGGTCTTCTGTTGCTTCTCCTTTGAATTTTGGTAACCTGATGGTGGGATCGTGTCCTACCATTTTGAACGCTGAACTACTACCTCTGCACGATGTAGATGCTTGAATAATACTGCCTAAACTGGCTCCTCCAGTTGTTGTCCCTTGTGTAGATGTACTTTCTGTTATCTTTCTTCCAAACTTCGGTTGTCTAAATGGTGGTGTTCTCTTTGGTGTATTAGTCACACATGGGTTTATGGGTTCCACACTGACATTAATATGGATAGGATTGTTTCCTTCTCTTCCTGTTCTTGGACCTTTCGTCTTCCTCTCATATGTTGCGTGTAGGATTTCCTCAATCTTCTCCACAGCCTGGAGATCCTCTACCTCTTCCTCGTCACTTGCCAAGCCTTCTGTCATGGCTACGGCTCTCTTCTTGGTATTCACCTTGTATTGGTAGGGTACTCCGCTACGCGTCCTTCCATCTGTCGCCATGATCCGCTTGATCTAGTCGTCATCCATCATGATTGGGTCCAAGGGTTCCTCCTTCTTTCCCTTATCCTTTCCTCCTTCCATTTCTCCTCTTTCTGTCAGTGATTCCCCCCTTCCCCCATGCACGCAGGGAAGTTTAGCTGTCGGAATCCATTGTCATTACACCTTTGTTATATAACAGTATCTTAATCGAAGTATATAGTGATCTAATGTACCATCCTCGGGGTCCACGTAGAAACTCTTGCTCCACCGCGTTGTACAACTTCTCTATATCTACTGCAAACTCTGTTATAAATCCTGCCACAATACTGTCGAGCCAAAAATCTACTACGCATGTGAATTTTTTGTTCACCTGATGTACCTTCTCAATCTATACTGGGGTCCACTCTAATTGTTAGATCTGGTTCGTTGCATGGTTATCCTTCAACCTTAGTATCCACTCCTGCAATAAACGTGGAAAATCATAGAAAAAGACTTCATGCAAATTAGTAAACACGTATTTCTCAAGATATTTGTGGGGTGTTGTTCTAGGGTTTCTGTTATCTTTCTGTACAAACCCTAGCTCTTTTGTTCTTAGCCAAGTTTTGATCTCTCCTTTTCTAGGATTCCACAGTCTCAACATCCCCTTCTAGTAGCTCATTTCTTTATTTTCTGCTTTAATATTCTTTTTCTCCGCGTCCCACAGATGTTGGGTATATTTTCACAAATCTTCAACRTATCTCAGCTACTCAATCCTCTCTTGTTCCTACCTGTAGCAACAGAACCATTTGTTGGTTACTTATGTCCTTATCTGATCTCGTCTTGAGTGACCCAAGKTTCATGTTTGTTTGGGTTTCCAACAAAGCCTCTAAAACTATTGCCCCCCTTGGTAAACCAGAAGGAAACGCAGTGCACTAGGTGTACTACGCCATCTCACCTAAGATAGTCTTAATGGGTGGTTGCAAGACCCATGTGCTTGCACCCTAGGATTGAGTGGGAGATCTGATAACTGTGCGTTGAGGGTTCTATTGTAACTTATTAACGCAATACATTGTTATTACGATTTATGCAGGAAATATAATAAATCATTCTTTTATCTTAGCACTGGCTACTGAAAGACAATAAATACACACATGCATTCAATCATTTAACACAGATATTACCATGGTTCACCCCCCCTGGGCTATGTCCACAAAGATTTGGCTCTTAACTCTTTTATTATAGTCGTTCAATCACAACAACGTCGGGCGCTTACAACTCTTCTCAGTTGGGTAAGATCTATATGAGGCATACTAAATCGCACCAGGCTCCTCAGCCTATGATCTAACCCTCAAGATATACCCTCCTCCGTCTTCTCTATCTAAACATCTTACAAAAGTAGGTCATACAACAAAATATTACATACCAACTCGCTACAACAACTCTCTCTATAAAATATGACTCTCCTTTTCTCTGAGACCTAGGTATCCCTATGTATACGTTTCTGGCTCTCCAGCCATTACAATACATTACCAAAACCCTAACTCTACCGTTGTTCGGTATTCTATGCATGCGCGCATGCTTCTTTGCCTTCTAGTTGTCACTTTCCTTGTGCATGCCTTCTTTCCCAAAATTGCCTTTCTTTTCGCCTTGGCCTTCTTCCAACACTTTGTCATATTTGGTAATCGCTGCAATAAAAGTATATTGTACATGAAATACTAACAAATATGTTTGGTTGAATGAAAGTTTGAGAGTTTTGCAGGTACAAGTGGTCTCAAGTATGGCACTACTAAAATTCCATAAGAAATATTGATGCATGATGTTGTAACAACCAAGAAATTATGAGAAGGAACCTCATACTTGGGGAAATTTGAATTTCCTTATGAAACAAATTTTAATTTCTAAGTGAAATTGTTATGATATCATCTCATGATGACTATATGTGTGTGATACAGATGATATGATGGCTATTTACATTGGAAATTTCATTAAGAAAGGCTATTGTTTGGACACTTGTGCCCTATGATTGCCACAAATTGCAGACTGTCAGTGCAGGTATAGTGATGAGTTGGTGCTCTCCTTGTGTGTGAAAGCCTTGGAAAGATGGATCGCCAAAGGAATTTGTAGCAGAGAAGGGATGCTTGATCCTATAGGTGTGAGTGTACCAAGGAAGGGGAAACTCAAGAATGCATATGGCATGGTGGCTAGAATCATGAGGGTGTGTTAGAAAGAACAATGAGTTGAATTCTTTCCTGAGGTAGCTCTGTGAAATAGAGGAAAGTCCTTACAACTGAAGAATGAAGACATGAAGAGGACACTTGGAAAGAAGAGAACCAAAAGGAAACAAGATTTAATGATAGGGGCATGGATAAAGTGAGGTATAGTGGATCTATTACAGTTTTGAAGATGTGATTGAGGAGCATGAGGACGCCATGCAAGAAGGATGCTTGCATATTTTTGAATAATTGTAACTGTACATGTGTATATAATGCACTAAGGAAAGTGGATAAATAAAGGGGAGGGGAATGTAATACCCCTAGGTTTAACCCCAATTGTAAATGTACATATTATTTACAGGCTAGTTAGCCAAGATGTTTTGGGCCAAAGTAATTTTGTATATATGTCTTGGAGGCCAGAGTTCCTATATGATTTAGGCCAAAGAGCCTATGGGTTGAAAGTATAGAGAGCCTAACAAATGTAAATTGTAATCACTTGGATATATTAATAAAATACATCACAGTTGCATACCAAGTTAGACGAAAGAGTATGGGGGGCTAGGACTCCATGAGAGGGAAAGGGGGATAAGGGCTTAAGGAAGAGAGGCTAAGTCAAAGGGAGCTTAAGCCAAGGAATAAATTAATACTATAACTAAGTCCTAAGTTTTATGATAAGTTTTTATCCTAAGTTACTAAATGAGGGGAACAAATTACAAGTGGGGGACAAGGTAGTTCCTTGAGTGCCAAATATCAAAAAGGGCACATGCATATAGAATGTGAGGAATTTAGTGTAATTCCCATTCTTCACCATTCATGCTTCCATTCCATCATTTGTATCTTGGTTAGAGAGTGTAATTTGTGGAGCTTTGGTTACCCTGTAAATCCTCCTTGGGGGTTTGGGTTTGAGGAAGCAGGTTGTCAGGCGGATCATTCTCTCTGGCTGAGAGAATTGTTTGGACTGCGTCACCCTTTGTGCTGGCCTAATGGGTGCCATAACAGACCCGAGGAAGGGGGTGATGCTCGGCATCACCCCTCCCCCTTGCCGACAGTCGGACAACCATGTACGCGGTTGTTACCAATCCAACAGAGCAAGGGGAGGGGGGTGATGCCTGGCATGGCCCCTCCCCACAATTTCCAATTTCAATTTGTGTTTTTTTTTTTTAATTTGGTTTTGAATTTTGAATTTTGAATTTTGAATATTTTTTTTAAATTGTTTTAATTTTTTTAGTTTTTTTATTATGTTGTTACTTGATTTTTCTATTTTAATTTGATTTTTTAGTTTTAATTTTTATTTTAAGTTGGTTTTTAAAAAAAATTATAAAAATATTTGTGATTTTACTGTTTTAAAAAAAATAGACTTTACTCTTTTTCAATTCATTTTTTTATTAAAAAATTTTGATTTGCTCTTTTTTCAACAAAAAATGTTTTGTTTTCTTTCTTTCTAAAAGAAAATTGTTTTTTTTCATTAAAAAAAAAAAAAAAAATTGTATAGGGGTGTTTCTTTTCCAATTTAATTATTATTATTAGTATTTGTTCGATTGCATGTATGTTACCTGCGAGACTAGCTTGTGGCCTAATAAACTGCAACTCAGGGGCATCTAAGTCTTGAAAATAACCCAAAGATCGCACTTGGTCTGGGCGACACCAACCCTTGACATGGTTGGATTTTTTTGGGTGTCTCCTCCCGACTACCGTGAGTTTCAAACCTTAGCCACATTATAGAACGAAACCCTCAAAATCTCTTCAGGCTAGTAGGATTGGACAATTTAATTATTTTCTTAATGTAAATTATTTAAAAAATAATAATTAATAAATAAATTATCAGGTAATAACACTTTTAGATTTAGGAGTCGATTTTCAGTGTTTTATTTGTGGTGGTTCCAATGGTTAAGACAACGGTTTTAATTAAGTCATAGTTTTAACTCCAAAACAAGTTGGTGCTACTAGTAGCTTCACTTTTCGATTCAAGGGTCAATTTCAGGATTTTGTTTGCAATGTCAAGGGAGTGATTTCAAACAAGTCACAATTTTAACCACCTCCCAAAAAAAGGGTGCTACCGATAGCACTACTTTTTGATTTGGGGGTTGATTTTGGGGTTTTTTTACCCAAAAATATGATTTTTTGGGGATAGAGTTCTCGTTTTGAGGTCACAGTTCTCGTTAATTTGGTAACTATGTTAAAAGTAACTTGGGAAACATAGAATCAATAATGAAAAATGACATAAGTCTATGACAGAGGAGGCATCAAAAGACTCTCCATAGTGACTAGAAGAATAACCAGTCGATGGAGTAAAGACTCAAAGAACATGGTTTGGTCTCCTGAGGCCATACTAAACCCAATATGTTGAGACAAAGACTCAAAACTTAGTGTTTTGTTCAAGGGTGACATGACTACTGCCAAACATAACCGAGAACTTGACTCTTTCCCATCCTATTTTTTATATTTGATTTTATTGTCTTTTTCATGTTATAAAATGATCTAGGTGGATATTGGTGGCCACCCACCTATTTCAAGTGGCTCCTCTTGAAATTTTTTAGTTCAACACGTTCTTCTGTACTACTTTGTAATTGTGGGTTATACACTTATGGGGTTGTCTGAATCCTTACACATATTCCAGGTGGATATTGATGGCCTCCCACCTAATCCAACTGGCTTATTTTGTATGTTTCCATGTCATCATATCTTGTTGTACTTCCAGGGTCGTTTTGGGGCTTTAAACAGTGTTTTTTTGGCTCGCCACAGTCAAAATGTAGGCAAAGTTAGATTTTGATGGAATAATGTGTATCTTTCTAAAATACCTTTCCAACGGGCTATCATGTGCCTAAAACGAAGATCATATGCAAAAGTTACGAACCTGGGAAGTTGAGGTACCAACTTACCCATAGGGGCCCACATAACTTTTGGTGATTCATCTCCTAGGGTTAGGTTTTTGGATGTCTAGGGTTTTGGCATTCATGAGTAATATTAAAAAGGCCTCTAGAGCCTCGTTGTAATCATCCTGCTCATACAGATGTGCGTAGAAGACACATCTCTTCTCAGAGATAGCTACCACCATTCGAGCAAGTGTTTCAGTTCTGCAGTTTTACAATTTCAACCTATTTCATTTATTCAATAGAAGATATTGTTCACTGGATATATGTGTTGTTCTTTATATCTCTGTGTTTATTGTATTCATTATGTTAATTAGTTCGTTCCGCTCCTAAATCCGGATCATAAAATCTTGAAAAAGAATAAAAGAATGCTATAATAGAGTGGAGAAAATGAGTGTCGCAGGAAATCAAACTAGTTCCATGAGTAGGGAACATACCTATGCTCAATGCAAGGAACCTGTGCAGGATATGGACATTCGGGGGAATGTTTCCTCTAATGATGCAAATGTCAAGTCACAAAGGAAATTAATGCAAGTCTAGAAACTAGAGAGAATCCATAAGAAACAAGCTAAATGACAGCAAGTTGAACCCAACATTAGGCTCAAAAGCATAAGTGGGAAATATGAAATCAAATTACAACTTGAAAAAATAATTTAGGAGCCCCATGGGGTAATATCTAGAAGAATATTGAAAAGAATTTATGAGGCTTTGAAGCAAATTCATGGTGTGAGTAAACAGGGCTCTCGAGCCTATAGAAAACTTCATCATGGGCACTAAAATGGCTAGCAAGGTACTAACTAGGGACCCGTGAAGAGGAAGGCTCTACCATAGATGAGACAAACCTTGTAATAAATTGGGAATGTTTGTGTCACAAGTAAGTGGTATTGAACCTAAGGAAAATATTAAAATGATACTAATTATGCAGTGTAGGCAAAAAATGACCTACCCTATATGCCATTAATAGAAAAAATTCCTTGTCGAAGAGTCAAATATGGACCAAAAAGGCTGAAAAACAGGTAAAAAGCTATGTTGTATGACATCCATCCTTAAACAACTACACAACTAGACATCCTCCTCAGTTTGAAAGTTGGTCCATTAGGTGTAATTAAATGGTGACGACGCAAAACTATAATAAAGTGGGTAAACATATTTGTTAAATAGTAAAAAATAAAACTTTTACCATATCATTTTGAATTTTTACCCAAATAGTGCTTTGGAGTGGAAAATACCCTTGAATTTCATCGGACGATTACGGAAGCTACACCCAACAAAATCACACGTCATCTGGACCAAGTGAGAGGCCTCCTCCTCCTCTTCATTTTTGACCATTTCATTTTCTATTTTGAGAAAAAAAATAGTAGTTTTGTGAGTTTTTACAAAGGGATGGGTGCATACGTGCCCTCCTTTGGCATGAAGTGCATATGAGGTTCCCTATAAGTTCTTGTTATCACAACGGGGCATGTATATATGCACATGTCTTAACTAAATAGAGCATATGAGCCCGTCTAAAAGATAAAATGCTTGGTTTAAACTCTTCCTTTGATTAATTTTTGCAACATGGCCATTTTATGGAGGGAAATGGAGCATGAAGAGATAGACAATCAAGTTTTTGAAGACTTGAAGGCACTAGAATACCTATGAAATTGTGGATTAAGGAAATTCTTCGAAGTAGGAAACATGAGGGCCCAAAAGATATTATTGTAGGTTCTAATAGGATATCGGGACCCGGATGCTGACACATTTATTCTTGATGGGAAACCTCTAAATATAGAGGTTGAGGACATTTACTTCATAACGAATCTCTCCCAGTGAGGAGAAATATTGAACCTTGGGACTCGAGGTGGTGGTGGTATCATGATCGAGGAGTACATAGCCACATATTATGCCTTGAGTACTGAAAAAATGCATACTCAAATCTTGATAAGAAGCATTGAAATATTAAGCTTAAATATTATCCTTTGTACCATCGCAAAGAGTGTAGGGTTGACATATATTCATCAAGCATCACGCCCATAGATGTTCTAAAAGATATAATGATTTCAACCAACAGTGTTCGACTGGAGCTCCTCATTGTTGGCATTAATGAATACTCAGATCACCAAATGTAAGCTACGGAGGATAAATAACTTTGGGTATGGAAGTATCTTATGCAATTTATTCTTCAAGAGAGTGCCAACCATAATTCCACGATTATTCATCTGTCCAAAGAGAATCAGAGAACCTTTGATGGCTCGTTGCATAGCGGTGATGAAGCAATTGGGCGGTAGGTGATTACCTAGTATTGGATCATGTTGTCATTGATGCTAAAGGTTTAATTAATTGATGTCAAAGGATTGATGTCAAGTGATTTAATGATGCCAAAGGATGATTGATTGATGTCAAGAAATTGGTTGATGCCAAAGGATTGATTGATTTATTGATTGATTGATTGATGTCTTGTCATAGCATACTAATGTAATCTGTATTATCCTTGATGTGAATGGATAGATGACAAGTGGAATCATAGTCATTGATATGATGCATAGTTGGATTGATGTAAAGATGAGTCATTATTGTCTTATCATGGTTTATGAGGAGTACAAATGTATGAACTCGAAAGTGGTCCCCTTATGGTGAAATCCCTCATGGGAAGACGCTTTGCAGTTGAGTTATCCTTGAAGTATGGTTGGAGAACCCATGCTTATATGTGGAATAATGAGATAAAGATCACTGAAGTTGTTAGTGAAACTATCCTAGATGGATAGTTCTTGTCATGCCATTTCGAGTGGTATGTGGAATGTCAAATAACTCCTCGTGGTTTGAGAGTTATGTCCCTACGAATATGAAGGACCCCCGTATGTGAGATTGAAGCCCCAAAAAGTGAAGAAGTCAAAGTGCTTGAAAAGAAGAAATTATTATTTAAATGATGAAGTGAAGTGACAAAATCAAGGAGGAATACTTAAATGATAAAGTAATGGAGAAATTTCTATTTATGGAAAGTGGTTAACCCTAAAAATGAGGAAAATAGGTTAAGTGACCTAGAAATGGGTTAAGTGACCTAGAAGATGCTTCTAAGGAAGTTACTTGGAGAGTATAAATAAGAGGTAAGGGTCTCTTGTGAAAATTATATCTTGAGAATGTATTGAAGATCTATTCTGAGAGAGAGGTTGTCTGGAGGATCTCATGGATGCATCAAAGTTTCAGTAAGTCAGAGATCATGACGACAAATGTTTTGGAAGTTTAGAAACCCTAGTTTCTGAGGTATACATGGGTTGTAATGAGCCAGGGCATGTACATACGCGGGATGAATGAGGACAGGGTGCGTATAGTGGATGAAGTCATGAAGAATGGTTTGTGAGCTAGTGACAGGCTCTTGAAGACTAAAGCAGGTTCCAGATCTGCATTCTATGGGCTCAGATCTTCCATAGAAATTTTGGTATGGTTACAATGTTTTCCTGATGGATACTCTTGCTTGTTGTGTAGTGAATGCTTAAGGCATTTTTGGTATGGTTGTTGTGATGTGGTTTGTGTTGGTTGATGGAGTGAGCAACACTCTTCTAATTCAGTACTAATATGATTGCCATAATATGTTGATTGCTTATACATGATTGAAAAGCATTCATATGATATGGTTGAGGATCATGAGTAAGTTGTTGGAGAGATTGGATGTACTGTGATTGGTTATGGATCAGATTGGACAATGAAATATAGAAGAGAATGTGATTGAAGGTTGCAGAGGATCTAATTTCATCTTGAAAAGAAAACCCAAAATACCCAGATGTGATACGTAGGTTGTAGTACAGACTGGCCACATACATACACGAGCTATACTACTGGTAGGGCGAGTACATACACGTGTTGCCCTACCGAAAGGTCACGTACCTGTTGACAGATTGGTATCTGTTGAGGATTGTTGCCTCATATTAGTTGGTTTTGAGTATGTAAGGTGAGTCTTGCATTATAGAGTTGGTGCTCTTGTATAGTTGTACTCTATTCAGTTGTTGTTGATAACCCAAGGATTGAAGTCCGTAATAAAAAGAAAAATTGTACATACATCTTGTGTTCCTTCTGTTCCTTGTGATAATGATTTGTTGATGATATATGGTGTTGATATATGTTCACATTAAATTGGTTATAAATGACAACAATAAGTAATGAGTAAATGTTTATTGCTAACTAATGAGTTTTGTGAAGGGGAAGTTTAGGGAAGTTTGGGAAAAAGAGCACTACATTGTTCACCCCCCCTCTCACTGTAGTCGGTGTGTCAAACAATTTTTATCAGAGTATACCTTCACTATAAGCCTTAAAAATCTTGGAGGAGATCTATGGACACACAAATGGATGATAAAGTTCCAATCCTTTATGGGGAAAACTATTCTACTTGGAGAATAGAAATGAGAGTGCATTTGAAGGAAATGGGTGTGGGTATTTGGAAGATAGTCATTGGTGGATCAGTTTCCTTGAAGAACAAGTAAAATTTTGTAGCTGAAAGGGAAGGAAAGAAGAATGATGCATTGGCTCTCAAGACCATTCTTAGTGGACTCTCAAGCCCTAACAAAGAGATCATAGGACAATGCACTTCCGCCAAGGATCTATGGCTAAAGCTAGATGAGACATATCAAAGAAAGAAGGAAAATATTGAAGACCACTCCATCAAGATCATAAAAGGTAAATAATCTCCAAAAACTCTTATTTGCAATGATTCAAAATGTGTTGATGTTGAATTTTTCTCTTCAAGTGAAAAAGAAAATCTAGAAGTAGTTTGGATAGAATCAATTGATTGTTATCCCATGGAAGAAGTAGAAGAAAAACTATCGGAGCTTAAAGAGAAAGTTGAAAGAAGTGTATATGAATATATCAATGACCATTATTATATAGACTATAGCTATCTTTCGGATGACACTAAAATTTTCTTAAGAAGAGTCAAAGGCACATCTTGAAGTTAAAGGAAATGCTCAAAGGTCAAGAAGAGAGTAAAAAGACTCAATTAGAAGAAAAGGAAGAAGAGATCACAAGACTAAAGAATGAAAAAGAATATAAGAAGGTAGATGATGAGATTAGAAAAAGTTTTGAAAGTATTTTCCATCTCAAGACCCAAATTGAAGAATCCAAAAGGGTAGAGGAACTATTGAAGAATCAAGTAAATGAAAAGGAAGATTCATGTCATAAGTTTGAAGCTGAAGTTGTTGATCTTAGAAATAAAGTAGAGAAGTAAAACAAATTCTTGAATAGCTCACAAATATTGAATGAGATCTTGGAAAACCAAAGATCACCAAATGATAAATCTGGTCTTGGATACAAGAGAGAAGCTACATATACTGAAGAAAGCACCTCAAAGAAGCATGATGTAAGTCCCTCATTCTCAAAGGATGAAGACAATGTTGAAAATCAACCATCTACACAAGGCAAAGAAAATTTCAAAAGAACAAAGAAAGGAAGACATCAAGAAGCCATCTTTACACCTCAAAGAATATGGACACCAAAACAAAGGTATGAAAGTGTTTATCATGGTCAATGTTATTCATGTAATGAATATGGTCACAAATCTTAGGAATGCAAATCTTGTGCAAGGAGAAATAATGGAAGATTTCGTAACACCATAAGGTGTTGGAGATGTGATCAAGTAGGACACATTATTGTTCATTGTCACAACATGAGATGCTACAACTCTAGTGTATTTGGCCACAAATCCCAGGATTGTTGGAACACAAGAAGAAATTCCATGATGAGGACTTCATATAGCATGACTAGAAGAAGGAATGAAGTAAGGAAGGGAGACATCATTGAAAATACGGAAGCTCAGAGCTCAAGTTCTAAGAAGAAGGGACACCTTCAGAAGTGGGTGAAGAAGACTAAACAACCAGAGAAGAATGGAAGCCTTGAGGGAAGCTAAAGTGTGTCATCTACTGAAGCATACACGGGTGACAGTGGTAACAATCACGTACATACATAGTATGACCTTGAATAGGTTGTGTACATACATGAGTTGTTTGTGCAATAGGCTGCATATATGTGGTAAAGCCTAGGAAAAAGGACTATGCACAAGGGTTGCAGCTTGATGTAATTGTATAACTATGTGTTGCAAGGTCTAACATAGTTTGTTGCAGGTTCTGACATTGTTTGTTGTAGGTTTTCATGATTACATATTGGATTATGTAATGTGATGATATAAAATGAAAGGCTATCTTGGATGCATGGAACTAACCCATGAGTATGTATTGAGGCATTCTTCTATTGAAGAACATTGTTGGTTATGATAGTGAAGTTATGGTACCTTGGTTATGTGATATATCTTGATGATGCTATCTAGAGACGTCATTGATCTATTGAAGAATACTACTAGTACATGTATTTTTGGATGCTTAGTATTTGTTGTAATGAATGGAGGATTGAGGCTAGATCCATAGTTGATGGATGATTGATACACTTCTAGTAGATTGGTAGAGGCACCTACTAGCAAGTTGATTGGCACATGTTTTATGGTTGATTTGAAATACATGCATGAGGATTCATTTTGTTGTGGTGCATGGTTGATGTACTTGCTTGGTACAAGTGGTGATACATGTTGATGTACATGTTTGGTACACTCATAGCTGGTATATGTTTGGATGATAGTACTTGGCTAAAAGTACACCATTGGTATTACTTGATTAGCACATACTTTGGTACATGATGTATTGAATGATATGATGAGACACTTGATTGATTGAGATACATTATTGTGGCACTTGGCTCATGGTGAAGACATATCTTGAGTGATATGACAATTGTTTGATGCACATGGCTGGCATATTGGTATATGAACATGGCTGGCATGTTGGTAGAGGCACATGGTTGGCATGTTGGTTGGCATGTTGGTAGAGGCATATGATTGGTACACCATTGGCACATGTTTTTAGCATATGGTTGATACATTCCATTGATGATATATTATGGCACATTGTATGGTGTTGATGTACATGGTTGATGTACATGGGTGTTGTGCATGGTGGGCACACAATTTGGTACATGATGTACTTGGTTGATGTTTTATTCATGATTCTCTTGTTGACATATCTTTTGTTTCATGGTATGGCACAAGTTTTGATGCATGGACAAGTCCAAGGATCATCATAGAAAGAGCGATTGTTCTATGATCCAGTTGAGCAGTGGCATTTGCAGCAGAAGCATATTGTAGTGGTATCATATTGTTCATATTGCAGAGAAGATAGGGGGAGACATACCCATAAGGGGAGTCATTCTTCTTCCCATGATTCTAGGAGGAAAGAGCCCTATATTTGGATAGAGGAATAATTCCAGGGAGAGAAATGATCACAGGGGATCATGAGCAATGTATCTTCAGCATTAAATCAGAGTGATATCCCTTGTTCAAAAAAGGGAGAGATTATTCAAAGGAATATCAAAGGCATTCAGACAGGGGGAGCAACCCCAATGAGAGTTCAAGGAGGGGGAGCAGCCCCAAGGGGAGAATGACCCTTTTCCATTAATGTCAAAGGGGGAGAGATAGTCACATTGATGTGATTGATGACTATTGATGTAGAGCATGCTTTGTCTACATGTTGACATCAATGATTGGTGTTGAAATCAAAGTTGTTATTGCCATCAATGCCAAACGGGGAGATCGTTGGATCATGTTGTCATTGATGCCAAAGGTTTAATTAATTGATGTCAAGTGATTGATTGATGCAAAAGTATGATTGATTGATGTCAAGAAATTGGTTGATGTCAGAGGATTGATTGATTGATGTCTTTTCATAGAATACTAATGTAATATGTATTTTCCTTGATGTGAATGGATAGATGACAAGTGGAATCATAATCATTGATATGATGCATAGCTGGATTGATGTAAAGATGATTCATTATTGTCTTATCATGGTTGATGAGGAGTACAAATGGATGAACTCCAAAGTGGTCCCCTTATGGTGAAATCCCTCACGGGAAGACGGTTTGTGGTTGAGTTATCCTTGAATTATGGTTGGAGAACCCATGCTTATATGTGGAATAATGAGATAAAGATCAGTGAAGTTGTTAGTGAAACTATCCTACATGGATAGTTCTTGTCATGCCATTTCTGGTGGTATGTGGAATGTCACATAACTCCTTATGGTTTGCGAGTTATGGCCCTACGAAGATGAAGGACCCTCATATGTTGGCTTGAAGCCCCAAAAAGTCAAGAAGTCAAAGTTATTGAAAAGAAGAAATTATTATTTAAATGATGAAGTGAAGTGACAAAATTAAGGAGGAATATTTAAATGTTAAAGTAATGGAGAACTTTCTATTTATGGAAAGTGGTTAACTCTAAAAATGAGGAAAATAGATAAAGTGACCTAGAAATGGGTTAAGTGACCTAGAAGATGCTTCTAAGGAAGCTACTTGGAGAGTATAAATAAGAAGTAAGGGTCTCTTGTGAAAATTATCTCTTGAGCATGTATTGAAGATCTATTCTAAGAGAGAGGTTGTCTAGAGGATCTCATGGATGCATCAAAGTTTCGGTAAAACAGAGATCATGACGAAAAATGTTTTGGATGTTCAGAAACCCTAGTTTTTGAGGTATGCATAGGTTGTAATGAGCCAATGCGCGTACATATGCGGGATGAATGAGGACAAGGTGCATACAGTGGATGAAGTCATGAAGACTAGTGTGTGAGTTGATGACAGGTTCTTGAAGACTGAAGTAGGTTCCAGATCTACATTATATGGGCTCAAATCTGCCATAGAAATTATGGTATGGTTACATTGTTGTCTTGATGGATACTCTTGCTTGTTGTGTAGTGAATTCTTAAGGAATTTTTGGTATGGTTGTTGTTATGTGGTTTGTGTTGGTTGATGGAGTGAGCAACACTCTTCTGATTCAATACTAATATGATTGCCATAATATGTTGATTGCTTATACATGATTGAGAAGCATTCATATTGTATGGTTGAGGAGCATGAGTAAGTTGTTGGAGAGCTTGGATGTGTTGTGATTGGTTATGGATCAGATTGGACAGTGAAAGACAAAAGAGAATGTGATTGAAGGTTGCAAAGGATTTGATTTTATCTTGAAAATAAAACCCTAAATAATCAGATGTGATACACAGGATGTAGTACAGACTGGTTGCGTACATACGTGAGTTGTATTGCTGGTAGGGCATGTACATAAGCATGTTTCACTATCGATAGGTCATGTACCTGTTGACAGATTTGTATCTATTGGGGATTGTTTCCTCATCTTAGTCAGTGTTGAGTATGTAAGTTGAGTCTTGCATTATAGAGCTAGTGCTCTTGTAGAGTTGTACTCTATTCAGTTGTTGTTGATAACCCAAGGATTGTAGTCTGTAATAAAAAGAAAAATTGTACATGCATCTTGTGTTCCTTGTGATAATGATTTGTTGATGATATATTGCTGATATATGGTGCTAATATATGTTCACATTAAATTGTTTATAAATGACAGCAATAAGTAATGAGTAAATGGTGATTGCTAACTAATGAGTTTTGTGAAGGGGAAGTTTAGGGAAGTTTGGGAAAAAGAGCCTACACTATTCACCCCCTCCTCTCAGTATAGTCGGTGTGTCCAACACCTATCCCATATGATGATGATTTATTTATATGGTGGTCGTGAAAAATTATCATGATCGATGACTATCCCTATGAAGGGATAAACTTCAGCACAAACCTATACATTTCATTATCGCCTGACACCACATTGGGAAAGATAGGTAACAAATTTTTAAAGTTTTAAAGTTGTACAATTTTTATGTATTTTAATTTAATAAAAAACTCAAGAGGCAAGCCAAAAAAGAAATATTTTTGGCATGGATAATGACTCTATCAAAACTTTTGAATGAGCAGATATTGGACCAGCACGACCAGTGGGATACCCCCGGCACAGTCGTAGAGGACAAGGCGAAGACCATCCCAGAGTGGATGCAAATATAGTGCTTCAAAATGTTTAGTGGAAACTTTATAGACTCACTCACCAAATCCTCATGATACAAATCGAGGATCTCCTAGAGCAAGTACAACGACAGGTCATTCAAGTACCACAGACTTAGATTCGACTCTTTTGACATCTAGCAAATGTTGTAGTGTGTTACCATGAGGCACACGTAGGGGAAGGGCCCTCAACCTAGTCATTATATACTATATTATACTAGCCCTATAGATGTATATTTAGGGATATATGCCCAATTTTGTAAAGACAATACACATTTTTGTACTTG
>SNQJ01S0054557.1:79080-109866 GCA_010110895.2 Picea sitchensis | reverse complement strand
AAATGGTGTCTCCAAGAAGTTTGATCATGGTACTATACTCTGCAAAACTATTGGTCACTATCCCAAGACAAGCACCTCATGACGTCACCAACTAACCAGATAAATCACCCAAGAGGAAATATCCATATTCTGAGTGTGGTGGATAGCATCATCTTTGAATCCTATGAAAACCATCATTTCCAGTGAAATATTCTAACGAAACATAAGCACAATAAGAAAAAATCAAATGAAAAGGGAACTAAACTAGTCCTAAATACTACTAATATACAATATTACAAAGGGGAAAATGCCCGGGCATCATTTCTCAAGCATAGCACCTCTTAAGATAGAGCCCATTTTTGGGCTCATCCAACACATTCCCCTCATAATCAACAAGTTTATAAGCACCTTTCTTCAACACACGCCTCACATTGTAAGGCATGTGTCACATCGCATTAAACTTTCCTGCCCCTAAAGCTTCTTTGTCTTGATCATAGACTAAAAGAATATCTCCTTCAGAAAAATTACTAGGGCGAACAAACTTTTCGTATTAGAATTTAACATGATTCTCTTATGGCTCGTTTGTCATGGAAACATATCGACGTTGCTCATCAAGATTCCCTAGGTGAATAATACACTCTTCTAACTTGGACTTATCGGGAAGGGGCTCAACAACTATTTTTAAAGAGAGAATCTCACATTCAATGGTAAATAATGCTTCTATTTCGTGATAAACTTTAAAAGGAAAGAACCCTATGGAAATATTCATTGAAGTTTGATACTCCCATAATGTTGGATACAACATCAAGTGCTAATTTGACTTACTTGCATTAACCATTCATTGGAGGATGGTCTTGAGAGACTTGTTTACGACCCCCACCTAACCATTCACCTGTGGATAGTAAGGATATAAATTCTCATGTCTAAATCCCAACATAGAGGCTAATTGTGACCTCATCTTGTTCTAAAAATGACTTCCATGGTTAATGACAATCTCTCTCATAACCCCAAACCTATCAGTTATCTAGTTAAATGTGAAACGTCTGTCAGTGTCACCAGCTTTAGAAAACTTAGGCATGGACTCCACCCACTTTGTGAAGTAGTTGATGGCCACGATAATGTATTTATGCCCCCTATCTAAAGTTGAGTGGCATGTGGTAAAATATACCCCCCACTTGGTGAAAGGGTCGACGGTGATGATAGGGAATGATGGAGCTAGGTGTGCATGCATTTTTCTAGTAACAATTTGGCATGGATGACACTTCTTAACCACGTCTATGCAAACTTTAAATATTGTGGTCCAAAAGTATCCAACGCATAGGATTTTATGGGTTGTCTCCAACCCAGAAAGATGACTGCCACAGGCTCCACTATGGCAGTTTTTTATCACACTCTCCACCTCTTCATGGGTCAAACAATGACAAAGAACTGAATCAACCCCTCAACAATACAAAGTTCCAGCAATAATAAGGTAAGTCTTTTCCTGATGGTGAATACATCGTCGCTCGTCTCACGAATAGTTCTAAGATAACTTCAAAGCTTGTAAATACACAATTATATCTCCATACCAAGGGTCAAAGGAAGAAATGAGGAAAAAAATTTCATTAGGGAATGAGTCTATTATGATAAAATCCTTATTTTTTATCAGAAACTTTGACATAATCTCGACGAAAACCAACATTTTTTTGGACTTTGAATATGCGAAGTCTAGGTTGAATTCTTGTAACATGATGAAGAACTTATTATATTTTCCCCTGACAAACCGTCAAGTTAAAACATACTAAAATGGATTAACATCAGCGATCACAATGGTTTTGTGCAATAAAATATAGTTCTAAAGTCTATGGATGACGTGCACGACCGCCAAATCCAAATTCTCGACATGTGAATAATTAAGCTCAGGATCCACTAAGCCACAGTTAATATAGTAAAGGACATGATCTTGGAGCGCATCATCTTCGTGAATTAAAACCATACCAGTCATCTATTTCGATGCTGCAAGATACAATAGGAAAACTTTGCTATAGTCTGGGGGACTCAATAAGGGGGAAGACATAAGATCCATCTTCAACACGTCAAAATATCATTGCGTGAAATCATCTCATATAAATGGGACCCCCTTTTTCAACAAGTGTATAAATCCCTTGGTGATGTGGGCATAGTTAGCTATGAAATGACTAAGGAAATTATATTTCCATTGTAAACTATTAAGCTAACGAATGTTAGGAGGGTGAGGCCAGGGATGATTTTAGGGGCTAAATTTCGTTAATGGGCTCATTTTCCATGGTTTTTCCCAAAAACATATTCGTTATTCTAAAAATGATTCGCCCAAATTCTATAGGACAAAATTATTTTACCTTAAAAATCACCAAGATTTTATACAAACTATATAAAATCCTTAGAAATTTGAATATTTTTACAAAACATTGCCAAACATTTTATAGTTGGCATATGAAGGATTAGTAAGATTTGCCAAGGTTTCTACATTTTAAAATCAATTTCCATCCTTAAAATCATCCCTGGGTGAGGCAACTGAACTATTTCCTCAACCTCTAAAGGATTGACCATGATTCGCTTATTAGACACTGTAAAACCCAAGAGACGCCCCAAAATGATGCAAAATATGCACTTGTTAGGATTCAAATGAATTCGATAGTACTGTCATATTTAAAATAGAAGGTAAAGATGAGTAGGATTATATACTCTCTTGCGAGAGCGAGTAGCTAGATCATCAAGATAGGCCTCCATATTATTCATAATATCATGAAAATCGAAGGGCATGGCCCACTGGAACATCGCGCAAACATTTCTAAGGCCAAAAGTCATATTTCAATAATTAAATGTACCCCAAGGACATCTAAATGCAGTATTTTGTTGATCCTCAGGATGTCTCTGATTCTAGTTATAGCCTAAGAATCCACCCATGAAAGAAAATATCTCACTTCCAGCACACTCATCGATAATCTGATCTATAAATGGTGTGGGGAAGTTGTCCTTCAGACAAGCCTTTTTTAGATCTCTAAAATCCATACAGATTCGGATTGTCCCCTGCATCTTGTCTACTAGAACGAGGTTGGATACCCATCCAGTCATGGGAACTAGGTAGATAAAACCATCTTTGAGAATTTTTTCCACCTTGGCCTTTATTGTTTCCACCTTCCTAGGATTAACAAGTTGACGATTTTGTCGAACATGTTTTGCATTTTCATACATTCTGATTTCATGTTTGACAATTTAGGGATTTATGCCTAGAATTTCATCATATTTCCAAGAAAACACATCATGAAATTCCTTAAATAGATCAGTTTAAATGAAGACTTCATCTGAAGAACAATATTCCCCTATAAACATGTTTTCAGTGACATTGGGGTTTCGAGAGATATTGATTGGAATTGTTTCTGAAATGTTCACCATGTTTCCCTTGACATACACTCCACGTGTCTCCAAGAAGGGATGATTTTAAGGATGGAAATTTATCTCAAAATGTAGAAACCTTGGAGAATCTTAATAGTGCTAAACATGCGAACTACAAAATGTTTGGCGATATTTTTGTAAAAATATTCAAATTTCTAAGTATTTTATATAGTTTCTATAAAATTTGGGCTATTTTAAAGCTAAAATAATTTTATTCTATACAATTTGGGAGAAATGTTTTTAGAAAAATGAAAATTGGTGAATCTTTTTTGGGGGGAAAGCATGGAAAATTAACCCATCTGCGAAATTTATACCCTAAAATCATCTATGTCTCCAAGGGGTTCACGGTCCAATCATGATCTGTAATAATGGTTGATCGAAACTCTTGGCTCTCAATCCTATTAATCTCTAGGTGGGAATATGACCTATGGTGCAAGTCCTCCCAAGGTCGTTTAGGCCCATTCATTGCCTCCAGGATATCCTCGTCGAAAGAAAACATTGTATCCAGGAAATCAAGAGAGTTGGAATAGTCCATGGCCCATACAGACTTAGTAAGATGATCTAACTCTTATGTCCAGGAAGGAGTTGAATCAATGTCTACAGTGGCACTTTGAGTTGTTTGATATGTTATCTTTGTTACAAACAATAGCAGAGCCATTTTGGCATGCTCAAGCCCTTCCACCGAATACAATGGAGAAGGTGGAATCCATGAGTCCTCAAAGTATGATGTACGAAAATGGCACACATGGGAAGAGAGAACTGACGTGATCGATTATTTAGAGCAAGTTGGAGTAGAGTTAACGTAAGTTATTGGCATCATGAAGTTAAATTTTCCCATCAAAAAAGGATACAACCTGGTACCCATACTTTGAGTGGTCGTCTAAGAATTGTTGAATTACGGGACAATAGATCTCGTGTGATCCAAATGAATCCAAAAAGGCCAAAAATTCCAAGTTCTCGTATTCAGATGAAACCAACACCATCGCATAGTGCTCGTCGTGTCGATTCTGGTAGTATATTCTTTTTCAAAAATGGACTTTTTATGGTGAAGTTATCGTGATATGAAGTTTTTCCCAAATGAGCAAAAAGTCAAAGTCAAAGTCAACTGATGACGTCAGAAGTATGGTTGATGATGTTAGCATGACACGTGGAAGCCTCTGAGCATGACACGTGTTAGGTGGATTCGACATTTTTGGGTGTTGATGTGGAGATGAAGTGGACTGTACATATTGACATGTGGCATTCCATACGATAACATGGAAATACGGATGTTGATGTGGCAGCTGACTGGGCAAGCTAACGTGGCAGTATGGACATCGACGTGGCAACTGACTAGGAAGGATGACATGGACGTATGGACATTGGTGTGGCAGCTGACGTGGAAGTATGGATGCTGACATGGCGGTTGAATGGGCAGGCTGATGTGGTGGGATGACCTGGCTCGAGCCAATTAGGGGGTCACACGTGGCCCAATCAGAGGGTGCCACATGGCAACCCAATTTTTCCCAATGTGGGCTAGGTCAAAATTTTAGGGCCCTGGTCACAAGGGGTTCCATATGACAAGGAGCCCAGGATTTGGGGGCTACGCCAGTTGTGCTAAATATGGCGGATTTGTCCAAATTTGGAGGATTTTACCAAATTTGAGCCTCATTTTAGTGGATTTTTGCCTAGAAAATGGGATCTGAGCCCAAAAAGAGCCTAGAAAGAGGGGGGAAGTTGGTATTTCGACCCCCAATGCAAATTTTATATAAAAAAAAGCATGCTTGAGTGTTTTGGGAGGGAAGATACAATAGAATGATGAAGAATTTGTGAAGTTCAAGCCATTTTTATGCAGGGAAGCCATTGAGGAAGCAAGCTTTGGAGGCCATTTCCAGGGGTTCTACTCCACCTTTTTTAGTGTTGTCTATTTCATCAGGTTCCTGAGATAGAAAAAAACACAACAGATTCTATCAGAGACCAAATTGATGTAATTTTGATACATGTTTTAAGATTTGAAGATTAATAAGAAGCCTCCCACTGAAGACAAAGGCCCAGAGACATAGGAAAATTTGTGCCAAACTCTGTTATCAATCTTTGGTGTTATGGTTTGTTGTTCTTATAGTCTATTTTTTGTTTTGATTTCTTTATGATGGATACAACATTATTTCATTAAATCTTCTTCTTGTCTTTAAATCCTAAATGGTAAAATAAATCATGCATAAACTTAACCAAAGTCTTTAAAAGATCATTTCGGATCAAGTGGTACCAGAGCAGGTTGACAGTTGGTTATTTGAGTTTGCATGATTACCAGGGAAAAGTTCAGGTGTTGAATGCTCATGAGATCTAAGTCTCAAAATGGATAAGGAAAAATTGCAGATTTCATTCCTAAGCTTGAACGAGAATTGCGAAGGAAAAGCATGGCATCTGGAGAGGAACTTTCTCAAGAAGAGAAATAATTTTGAAAGACTTTGTTTGTTATGTCAGAGATGGTGAAGGTGTTATATAATGATTACCTAGAATGGAAGAAACCTGGTCATAGTGAACCATCAACACATAAAAGTGAAGGTGGAGGAGACACTCCTAACACTCCTCTTGATTTTCCTTCATCTCCATCTTCTTCTTCTTATTCAAGTTCAAGTTATACTTCCAACACTATTTCTACAAGAAAACATTATCATTCTCATAAACATAAGCTTGATATGCTATTACTTAAACTTGATGTAAAATTTGTTTTTCCTATGTATGATGGTGAAGTTAACGCTCAGAAACTTGATAATTGGGTTAGACAGATGGAGGTATATTGTAACACACCCACGACGAGGCTAAAAAAAAAAAAAATTGTCCTCCTTCCAGGAACAAATTCTCTCTCTCTACGGGTTCTAATTTGGAAAGCATGGGACTCAGCCCGAACCTCTGGCCAAGATTCTCTGATTCTCTAAGTCAAATGATACATTGAGACCTTGATAGTCTCACCTCTTAATCAAACGTAGGCCCTTTTAGCCTCTGGTGCAGGTCTTATGATACCCGTGACTTTCTCCTTCACGCTTCAGCGAAGTCTCAGAGTTGGAGTTAGCCCCTTTTTCTTGACCCCTCCTCGGATGTGACCTTGGACGATGACCTTGCACAACCACACAATTGCGTACGTGTCCAAAGGCGGTTTGAAACCAAACTACTTTTCGACCGGCAATCCTCCTCGAGCCTCCACGTGTCCTTTCTCCAAAATTGGGGTTTGGATTGCGGCCCTCCCTCAACTTTTAAAATTTTGCGCACCTCCAATTCCTGCAATTCTATGGGAGCATCGATCTCCCGATATTGACGGTACTGTTAGAACTGAGAGTTTAGATCTGCCCTTTTCAAATCCACGGACCAGATCTTCCACTCCTAAATCAACATATGTGATCTCTTTCGTGAATTCCGGACTTCAGGGTTTTCAATTCTCAAACCCTGCTTTCCCCCATACATCAATCTTTTGGATTTGGCAATCTATAGAAACCCATACTCCTAAATCAATGACCCTACTTCTACTTCAGGTGTTTGAACTTTCAACTAGATCAATAGTCTGGTGGCCCTCTTCTCGATCAATGGTCAAGATCTCCTTCGGGTATCCAGACTTCGGAGATCTCAAATCTCAAACTTCACCCTTTTTCACAATGGCTTTTATCCTAAGGTTATGATCCACCAACGCATGTCCACTGGATCTAACGATCGAGGATTACTTTAGGTATTTACCTGGAGTCCACAGAGTCACACCACGTGTTCTCCAGATCTGACGGTTTGGATCTACTTCGGATGATCCGACGGTTGGCGTTTACTTCAGGTATTTTCCAGAATCCACAGATTCACGTCACCTATCCTCTGTATTTGACGGTCCAGATCTATTTTGGCCTTTCAGCGCTTCGTCTCTTCGGCCTTTTGGGCTTTGGGAGTTTCAACTCTCAATCTTAAACTCTCGATGTGATTTCTTTGAAGTCTACGATTTGTCGCCACGTGTCCCTCTGAACCTGACGGCTATGAATTACTTCAGGACTTTACCCAGAGCTCACATATCTACGCCACGTCTCTACTGAACTCTGACGACCCAGATCCACTTCGGGTGATCCGATGCCTGAGTTTTACTTCAGGCGATCTAATGATTCAAATTCACTATGGCTGATTGGACGGGTGAGATTTACTTCGGACTTCCGACTCTCCGGGCTTCAGAAATATCAAATCTCAAACTTGCCTTTTCTCGAACAGATTCCTCCGGAATCCATGATCTGTCACCACGTTTCCCTTTGGATCGGGTGGTCTAGATTCACTTTGGGTCTTTGGGGTTTGGGAATTTCAATTTTTAATCGAAAACCCTCGAACAGATTTCTCCGAAGTCCACGATCCATCACCATTTGTCCCTATTGACGATGGATGGTCCCAAACTACTTCAAGACATTAGAACTTTGGTAATTCCTCTTCTCCTACATGTGCAACGTTCTAAGGTTCGTGCACCTTGTTTAGATCAGATAGTTGTCGAGCCTCTGCGATGTGATCCAACGACCATTGTCTCTCCTCCTCCTAGGATTTTGACTTACTCCAACTTAGAAGGTTTTCTAGGTGCTCAAAGGATTCGACCTTTGCTCCTCCCACGGGCCTGTCTCTTGGATTTCGTCTACGCTCCTGAAAGAACTATCTCTTCTGAGCTTGATATCTTTGAAGGTTTTCTCCATCCCATGCGCTCCTTGCATTTCAGGGATCTCTTCAAACTCAGATTAAAGGTCAACGACGATCGACAATTCATAGGAATTGTGGGGTCCCAACATGCGGGTTCTTTACCAGGGAGTTTGACCTCCGCAATATGGAAAGTGCTCACTTGATTCTAGTCTAACCGGGATCATTGATCCTCCAGCCCATCGAGATCAATGGAAAGGGTGAATTGCAGGCCAGGAACTAGCGCATCCACTATTTTAACCTTCGCGCTCTGTAGTGATTCCCCACCCTCGATCTTCGTTCATAGATCGACGATGCATATCAATTGCGGGGTTTAACTGTACCTTTGTACAACTTGACATCTTGGAGCCTCGAGCTCCAAATTTCCTATACCCAAGTCACATGGATCTTCATAAAACTCTGGGGCTATGATCCTTGCTCTTAGTTGGGTTTTTGGTTAAGGAAATAAGCGCAATTTTTGAGTCTCCTAGACTACTGGTCTGAAGGGAAAACCTTCCCGAATCGCAAATATTTAAGCTCTGAATCAAGGAAAGGTAACTTGTGAGGTTACCAAATCGGTAAATATGCCCAGAAGTTGCTCCGACTCCGAAACGACAATGTAAATTCTTGGGGTAAGTGCCTTCGAGTGATTAAACTGGGGTGTATGGAAATTCAAGCAGAATTATAGGTTCTCAAGGAAACGAACGCATACTCATAACTTAATCATTTAATACAAAGAAAGAAACCTTTATAGCCATGTAAATGCTCGCATGCATCCATTATTTACAATTCAAAACATAAGGCAAGAAAACACTTATCATAAACATAGAGTGTGATGTGAATGTTGAAAGGGGTTCTCATTTCCACCCAACCGTAGGCTCAGTCACTCCCAATGTATTTATCATTAGCCACCCCCGATCTTAAGCCATGATGCTTTGAGATTCAATCTCTTACTTCATGCTCAATGGAAGTTAGGGATGAAGGTTACTCTCCTTCTCGCAATACAGAAAATAGATAAGGACGAAGGTTACTCTCCTTCTCCTAGTTCAATCTCTATTTTCTATTATCAAAAATCACCGTTCCTCCTTCATTCCTTCCTCGGACCCGAGATTTTCCACTCTCGTCTCTACATTTTTCTTCGCAGCTCTCAACCTTCCCACCACACTCCCTTTCTTTCCTTTTTCCACAAGATTGTGTGTGGCTCGAATTTCTAGTCCGTGGTGAGGTCTGGAAGCCCTACGGATGGGTGTTTTGCCCCATCCTGTCATTAATTCTTGAGGAGGCCTTCCCACCTACCAGATTGACTATAATTCATTCCTGGGTCAGGGGGTTGTTCTAATCTGAGAAAATTAATTCCACCATGGTACTGTTTCGATGGAGGTTAATGCAACCATTCCTAGTCCCCTCCACCATCTTTCACAACATTCTGTGGTCTTTCTTAGTACATCCCCTCTTTCAGTAGTCATGCAACACGTAACCATTTTCTATTAAAATAACATAATTTACATTCATTGACCTTCTACACAAGGTCCATCAAATCAAATATTCACACTTTTAAGTTTTCCATATTTCCTTGGCCCATATAGTTATATTTACAAACTGAGGGAAATAGGGTGTTACAATTCCCTCCCCCTTAAAGGAACATCATCCTCGATGTTCTATCTATCATTATGACATGCATGTATAGGAGTAAAAAAAATGGATATGCCTGTCTCATGGTATCCTCCATTTCCCATGTAGCCTCATCTGGGCCAAATTATTTCCACTGCACCTTGACCTGTGCAATGGTTTGGTTCCTGAGTGAGGTTTTCTTCCTGTCTAATATGCATTAGGGTTCTAGCAGGAATTCTCCCTCTGACTCCACCTAGATCACAGACCAGTCAATTATATGATTAGCATCATGTACATATTTCTTCAATAATGAAACATGAAAAACATTATGTGCCTTTACAGTGGGAGGAAGTGCTAGCCTATAGGGTACAGGTCCCACTCTATCTAGGACTTTGAAGGGTCCACAATACCGAGGTGCCAGTTTGGCACAGGCTCCCATTCTCAGAGAAATCTTCCTGGGTCTAACTCTGAGATAGACATTGTCTCTGGTCTTGAACTCTCGGGGAGTTCTTTTCCTATCGACATAACTTTTCTGTCTATCCTGAGAAATCTTCAAATTTTTCTTTATCTGAATTACTTGTTGTTCCATTTCTTTCATCATTTCGGGTTCGATTGTAATTCTTTCCACTGGCTTATTCTAGCTGATTGGAATCTTACATTGTCTACTGAAGAGGGCTTCAAAAGGGCTCATCTTCAAGGATTCTTGATAACCGTTGTTGTAGGCAAATTCTACCAATGGTAGGTAGTCTTCCCACTTCTTAGGCTGATGCATTACATGCATCCTTAGCATGTATTCCACTATTTGGTTCACTCTTTCTGTTTGTCCATCAATTTGAGGGTGGTAGGTTGTGCTGAATAACAATTTAGTCTCAAAACCATATGTTAGGGATTTCCAAAAGCTTGAAGTAAATTTGGTGTCTCTGTCAGATATAATTTCCTTGGGCATGCCATGCAGTCTGAATATATCCTTCATGAATATGTTGGCAATATCTATTGTCTTGCAGGTTGACCTGACAGGGACGAAATGGGAAGACTTACTCAATTTTTCCAACACGACAATGATGGAATCATTTTTTTTGGTCGACTTTGGTAGTCCGGTGATGAAATCCATGGAGATGGTTTCCCATTTCCATTCTGGGATTGGTAGGGGTTGTAACAATCCTACTGGATGCTGGTGTTCCGCCTTAACTTGTTGGCACTCTAGGCACTTAGCTAGATTGTTAGATATGTCTTTCTTCAACCCAGGCCAATAGAATTGTTCCCTAGTGGCTATGATCATCTTCTGATGTCATGGGTGACCAGTTTATGGTCTCTTATGTAGCTCATCCATTGTGAACCTCTTCAAGTTGTCATAGTTTGGAATATACAATCTTTTTTTGTAAGTCAGCGGCCCTTCCTCGAGCATCTAGTAGCCTTCATACTTCAGCCATGTAGGCTCTTATCTTAGGTATGAGGTCACAGTCTTGAAGAATGCATTTGTCTCTTGTGCATTTCTGACTCTTTCCTTGACTTCTGTTTCACAGGTGCTTATTGTTGCTATATGAATCACTTTTATACTCCTGCTAAGGGCATCGACCACTTTATTTTCCTTTCCTTTTATGTGTTTGAATTCAAAATTGAATTCACTTAGGAGAGCCATCCACCTAGCTTTCCTGGAATTGAGTTTTGGTTGATCAAACAGGTGTCTCAATCCACAATGATCTGTCATAAGAAAAAATATTCTACCTAGGAGATAGTGCCTCCACATTTTTAAATCATGTACTATGGCATCCAATTCTAGTTCATGGGTCACATAATTGATCTCATGCTCATTTAATTTCCTAGACATGTAGAAAATTACACATCCCTCTTGCATAAGGACTCCTCCAAGTCCTTCCTTGCAGGCATCTATACACACAAGGAAATCATTATCCAGGTATGCAATCTTTAGCACGGGTGCATGGGTCAGAAGGTATTTCAGTTCCTGAAATCTTTCTTCACATTTCGATGTCCAAATGAATTTAATCCCCTTTTTCTGAAGGGAAGTGATTGGACAGCCAATCTTGGAAAACCCTTTTATGAACCTTCTATAGTATCCCACTAATCCCATGAAGGATCTAATATCAGATACATCCTTCGGGGTAGGCCATTCCATGATAGATCTGATCTTGTCGGGGTCTACTTCCACTCCTTCCTTAGAAATGGCATGGCCTAGGTAATGGACTTGCTTCTGAAATAATTCACACTTGTTAAACTTAGCATAGAGTTGATGCTCTCTT
The DNA here is from genome assembly GCA_010110895.2 of Picea sitchensis. Lineage (NCBI taxonomy): Eukaryota > Viridiplantae > Streptophyta > Pinopsida > Pinales > Pinaceae > Picea > Picea sitchensis. Next base: position 97,945 of record SNQJ01S0054557.1, on the reverse strand, counting down.
AGTACTTGAAGTACAAGTCTAAGATGTTCTTCATGCTCCTCCCCATTCTTGGATTAGATTAGGATATCATCAATGAAAACCAAAACAAATTTGTCCAGAAATTTGCTGAGTACATTATTCATCAAGCACATAAAAGTGGTGGGGGCATTGGTTAACCCAAACGACACCACCACAAATTCATAGTGACCATACCTCATCCTGAAGGTTGTTTTGTGGATGTCTTCATCCTTAATCCGGACTTGATGGTAGCCAGACCTTAGGTCGATATTCGAGAATATGGATGCACCTCCCAATTGGTCAAAAAGGTCATCGATTCTTGGTAAGGGGTACTTGTTATTTATGGTTTCCTTATTGAGCTGTCTGTAATCTATGCACAGTCGGAATGTGCCATCTTTATTTTTCACAAACAAGACGGGCGCTCCCCATGGAGATACACTGGGTCGGATGTAGCCTTTGTCCATCATCTCATTTATTTGTAGCTTGATATTAACCAGCTCTGGCATGCTCATTCTATATGGCATTCTAGATGTTGGTACTTCTCCCGGTGTAAGTTCTATCAAGAAGTCAACATCCCTTCTCGAAGGTAGACCTGGTATTTCTTCTAGGAATACGTCCTTGTATTCTCTTAATATGGGGTGGTCCTCTAGGTTTGGTTTTTCATCCTCAACAGATTCCAATACCTGTATGGCATATAAGGAACACCCCTTTCTGCAATACTTTTTTATTTGAAGGGATAATATTTGCCTCACTGACACAAGCTTCTCAATCCCTTGGAGGGTCGTCTTTATTCCTTCTTCATTTACACATTCTAAAGTTTTATGATAATAGTCCAATTTAGTTTTGTAAGAAACCAACCAATCCATACCAATCAACAAGTCATAAGATCCCAAGGGAAGTACGTTAAGGGTCACTTGGGTGGGAAATCCACCCATGATGAATTGACAGGATGGTACAACCTCCGCCACTTTTCTTTTGGTCCCAGTGGCTAATTGCACCAACCATGGTTTAACATGTCTAATTGGTTGCAGTTTACACTTATCAACAATCTGAGGGGCCACATAACTCAAATTAGAACCTGGGTCAATTAAAATAGAAACTAGATGGTTGGCGATCATACCTTTCAGCTCCACTATTGAAGCTTGGTGATCATCTTGATTGTTGTCCAAGGCTGCATAGATTTGCGGCATGCTCCTAGCCACATCATTGACAGTGGTAGCTTATTGGATATTGTAGACCATATTAGTGTTTTGTTTTCTGTGTGGGAAGTCCCTCAATCGATGATCTTCTCCATAACCCCGACGTTTTGAGGGTTCCTTATTTAGGTTATTAGTCTTTCCTGGGGCTGTATTAAAAGGTTTATTTCCACTTTGAGAGGGGAAATTTTGTTGATATACACTTCTAGTAAGAAGGATCCTTCTAGAATATTTTCCATATTTCTTGAAACTTGTGGATGTAAACCCTTTCTTCTAGAATCCTGAACTACTCCTAGTCTTCCAGTCCTCGCGAGGTCTTGTCTTACTCCCAAACTGCTCATAACAATACCTCGCCTTTTGGATAGTTTCTTCTAAGGTCTTTGGTTCGTCAAACTCAATCCTATCCCAGTAGGTCTGAGGTAACCCACTAATGAACCGCTGCATTTTTTCTTTTTCATCTTTTATGTAGGGTACATACCTCAATAGTTCAAGGAATTTATTGAAAAATTCATCTATGGTGAGCTACCCCAGCCTGAGTTCATAGAACTCCTTAGTCTTCCCATCCATGTATTTCTCTGACAAATACTGCTTCCTGAAGTATTTCTCAAACTGTTTCCATGAAAAGTCCTTCTCATGGACTCCTTTCACATTCCTACGGTCTTCCCACCAAATGGAACCCTTCCCATTCAGGTTGAAGATGTCTATTTGAGCCTTCAAGTTTTCAGAGTAGTCATGGACTCTGAAGTATTTCTTTAAACCAATAAGTCAGGCTTCATCCTCTTCTCCCTTCTTAATCTCTCCATTGAAAGAGGGTGGTTTGGCTTTCTTGAATTCTTCAGGATCATGATTTTTGGAAAGCTTCCGCTTCTTTCCATTCCTTAGAGAATGTGAGCTAGATCGGCTACTAGAAGATCCTTCGAGGTTACCAGTTTCCTTTCCAAAGGACTCCACCGATGAGTCTCCCTTGCCTCTAGGCTGGGCCTTCTTCGAGGTACTTTTCCCAGTGTGGTCACTTATGGAGTCATGTTTTTGGATCTCAGGTGGACATTGACTTCTCTTCTTATGTCATTGGTCCACATGACTGGTTGCAGGTTCATGCTATAGTTGGCTCTGTATGTCGGATAAGCTCTGCAGCAAGACCGCATTAATTTATGTCTGTTTTTCTTGCTCCTTTATCAATCTCTTGGTGTCAACCTTGCAACTCTGTAATTCGGCCCTAGGGCTCCTTACAGTTTCATCCAGATCTGGAGGGGTTTCCACCACCTTCTTTTCATCAAATTTTTCATGTCTATTGTGGGAGCCATCCCCCACTTCATGACATGTCACCATCCTTTAGTCTTGGAGTTTTTCTGTGATTTACTGACTGCTCGAGTGTTGAAAAAAACACTTATTGTTAGCTAACAGTTTATTAGGTCATGAACAATACACGGTTCAATTTCTTAAATGCATACACACAATATAAAGTTTCGTTCTTTTCTTTAATAACATTTTTAACCAGACTTTTAAGAAAGAGATAAGGTAGGGTGTCACTCTTTTAAAAGTAATCCAAATAGATTTTTAAGAAACTCATCTATAAGACCAAGCAGGCCAAGTGTTGTAACTTGGATCTGATACCAATTTGTAACACACCCACAGTGAGGCTAAAAATAAAATAAAATCGTCCTCCTTCCAAGAACAAATTCTCTCTCTCTACGGGTTCTAATTTGGAAATTCTGGGACTCAGTCCAACCCTTTGTTAAAGATTCTACGAGTCTCTAAGTCAAACAAGACTTTGAGACCTTGATAGTCTCACCTCTTAATCAAACATGGGCCCTTTCATCCTCTGGTGCAGGTCTTATGATACCCGCGACCTTCTCCTTCGTGCTTCAACGAAGTCTCGGAGTTGGAATTAGCCCCTTTTTCTTGACCCCTCCATGGATGTGACCTTGGGCGATTACCTCACGCAAACACATAATTGCAGGCATGACCAAATGCAGTTTGAAACCAAACTACTTTTCATCCCATAATCCTCCTCAAGCCTACACGTGTCCTTTCTCCAAAACCGAGGTTTGGATTGCAGCCCACCCTCAACTTTTTAAAGTTCATGCACCTTCGATCCCCGAAATACTACTGGATCGTCAATCTCTCAATATTGACAGTACTGTCGGAACTGGCGGCTCAAATATTCCCTTTTCAAATCCACGGACCAAATCTGCCCCTCCTAAATCAATGGATGCGATCTCCTTCATGAGTTCCGGACTTCAGACTTTTCAATTCTCAAACCCTGCTTTCCCCTATACATCAATGTTCCGGAGTTGGTGATCTACGGATACCCATCCTCCTAAATCAATGACCCTACTTCTGCTTCAGGTGTTTAACCTTTCAACTAGATCAACAGTCCAGTGGCCCTCTTCTCAATCAACGGTCAAGATCTCCATCAGGTCTCCAGACTTCGGAGATCTCAAATCTCAAACTTCACCCTTTTTCCCAATGGATTTTATCTGAAGGTTATGATCCACCGACATGTATCGACTGGATCTAACGATCAAGGATTACTTCAGTTCTTTACCCGGAGTCCAAAGACTCACACCATGTGTTCTCCATATCTGACGGTTCGGATCTACTTCAGACGATCCGATGGTCGACGTTTACTTCGGATGTTTGCCAAAATCCATAGATTCACACCACCTGTCCTCTAGATCTAATAGTCTATATCTATTTCGATGCTTCGACACTTCGCCTCTTTGACATTTCGGGCTTCAGGAGTTTCAACTCTCAATCTGAAACTCTCGAGGTGATTTCTCTGAATTCTACGATCTGCTGCCATGTGTCCCTCTGGACCTGATGGCTATGAATTACTTCAGGACTTTACCCGGAGCTCACATATCTACACCACGTCTCTACTGAACTTCGACGACCTATATCCACTTCGAGTGATCTGACACCTGAGATTTAATTCGAGCGATCTGATGATTTAGATTCACTCCGGTTGATCGGACGGGTGAGATTTACTTCAGACTTCTGGCTCTTCGGGCTTCAAAAATCTCAAGTCTCAAGCTTGCCTCCTCTCAAACAGATTCCTCCAGATTCCATGATCTGTTGCCATGTGTCCCTCTGGATCAGGTGGTTCAGATTCACTTTGGGTCTTCGAGGTTCGGGAATTTCAACTTTTAACCGAAAACCCTCGAACATATTTCTCCAGAGTCCACAATCTGTCGCTGCATGTCCCTCTTGACGATGGATGGTCCCAAACTACTTCGCGACTTTGGAACTTTGGTAAGTCCTCATCTCCTGCGTGTGCAAGGTACTAAGGTCTATACACCTTGTTTAGATCAAATGGTTTTCAAGCCTCTACTATGTGATCCAACGACCACTATCACTCCTCCTCCTAGGCTTCTGACCTACTCCGACGTAGAAGGTTTTCTAAGTTCTCAAAGGATTCGACCTTTTCTCCTCCTACGGGCTTGTCTCCTGGATTTCATCTGCGCTCCTGAAAGTGCTATCTCTTCTGAGCTTGATCTATTTGAAGTTTTTCTCCGTCCCACGCGCTCCTTGTGTTTCAAGGATCGCTTCAAACTCAGATCAAAGTTCAATGGCAATCGACGGTTCACAAGAATTTTGGGGTCCCAAAATGCGGGTTCTTTACCAGGGAGTTCGACCTCCACAATCTAGAAAGTGATTTCTTGATTCTATTCTAACCGGGATCGTTGATCCTCCATCCCGTCGAGATCAATGGCAAGGGTGAATTGAGGGCTGTGAACTAGCGCATCCGCTATTTTCACCTTCGCGCTCCTCAGTGATTCCCCACCCTTGATCTTCATTTATAGATTGACGATGCATATCAATTGCGGGGTTTAACTTGACCTTCTTACAACTTGACATCTCGGAGCCTCGAGTTCCAAAGTTCCTAGACCCAAGTCATGTGGATCTTCATAAAACTCTGGGGCTATGATCCCCTCTCTTAGTTGGGTTTTTGGTTAAGGAAATAAGCGCAAGTACAATGTCTCCTAGACTACTGGTCTGAAGGAAACACCTTCCTAACTTGCAGAGATTTAAGCTCTGAATCAAGGCAAGGTAACTTATGAGGTTACCAAATCAGTAAATATACCCAGAGGCTTGCTCCAACTCCGGAACAACGATGTAAATTCCTGGGGTAAGCGCCTTCGAGTGATTAAACTGGGGCATATGGAAATTCAAGCAGAATTATAGGTTCTCGAGGAAATGAACGCATACTCATAAATTAATCATTTAATACAGAGAAAGAAACCTATATAGACATGTAAATACTCGCATGCATCCATTATTTACAATTCAAAACATAAGGAAATAAAACACTTATCAGAACCATAGAGTGTGATGCAGCTGCTGAAAGGGGTGTTTTTTTCCACCCAACCATAGGCTCAGTCACTCCCAATGGATTTAGCGCTGGCCACCCCCGAGCTTAAGCTACGATGCTTTTAGATTCAATCTCCTACTTCCATCTCAATGGAAGTTAGGGATGAAGGTTACTCTCCTTCTCCCAATACAGAAAATAGATAAGGGAAAAGGTTACTCTCCTTCTACTGGTTCAATATCTATTTTCTATGATAAAAACTCAATGTTTCTCCTTCAGTCCTTCCTTGGACCCGATATTTTCCACTCTTGTCTCTGAATTTTTCTTCGTAGCTCTCCACCTACACACCACACTCCCTTTCTTGCCTTTTTTCGCAAGATTGAGTGTGGCTCAAATTTCCAGTCCGTGGTCATTTCTGGAAGCCTTACGAATGGGTGGTCTACCCCATACCCTCATTAATTCTTGAGGAGGCCTTCCCACCTACCAGCCCAACTGTAATTCATTCCTGGGTCAGGGGGTTGTTCTGATCTGAGCAAATTAATTCCAACATGGTACTAGTTTGGTGGAGGTTAACGCAACCATTCTTGGTCCCCTCTACAACCTTTCACAACATTTCATGGTCTTTCTTAGCACATCCCCTCTTTCAATAGTCATGCAACACGTAACCATTTTCTATTAAAATAATATAATTTACATTCATCTACCTTCTACACAAGGTCCATCAAATCAAATATTCACACTTTTAAGTTTTCCATAGTTCCTTGGACCATATAGTTATATTTACAAACTGGGGGAAATAGGGTGTTACATATATTGTAATGTGCAACAAATCAAGGATGAGGCAACCAAAATCAAATTGGCATCGCTTTGTCTTGAAGGCACATCTCTCATCTGGTGGAAAAGTAAGATGCAACATGGAACTCAACAAGTTGGTAATATTTTTCCATCATGGCATGATTTTATTTCCACACTTAGAAAATAGTTCTATCCATTGGGATATAAAGAAAAGGATTTAATTGAATGGTAAAGTCTTAATTTAAGAAAAGGGCAGGAATACACAGATGAATTTCATAATATGTCTTTGATGTTAGATGTTCCATTAACTACACAAGAAACTCTTATGAAGTATATAGGAGGTTTTCCTGCTTATATTCGTAATATTGTATTTATGTTTGGACCTAATAATATTGATGAGGTTTATTTTCAAGAAAAATATATTGAAACAAGAAAAACTGGACTTAGTGTATCATAGGAACCATCTTCAAAGAAAGAAGGCAGAGGAAAAGGGAATGGGAATAAATCAAACTCAGTGATAGTGAAGGAAGAGAAGCTCGCTTGCAAGTATTGCAAGAAAGAAGGGCACGATGATGAACATTGTTGGCAATTGCATCCAGAGAAGAAACTAGAGTGGTTCAAAGAGAGGAAAGGAAGGAAAAAAGTTGTAGCATCAACACATCTTACATCCTTGGGATTAGATTCAGGTGATGAGTCTAAAATTACAGCAGTTGGTTTGTCAAGTGATGATTATGAATATAGATGAAAATTGTTTCATATAATGGTCATAAAGAAACATACTAAGATTGATACATTGTTAGATAGTGGAACTCAATCTAACTTAATTTCAGAGGAAGTGGTTAAACAATTGGGATTGACAACTAAGTTAAATCATAAACCTTACTCACTTAAATGGATAAACAACAATCATAAATTGCCCATAACAAAGCAATGCACTTTAAGGTTTTCAATTTCATCAAAGTTTGTGGATGAGGTAACATGTGATGTGGTGCCACTAAATGAATGTGGAATGGTCTTAGGAAGCCATTATTTATATGATCGCAAAGAAATCTTCTTCAGGGAATATAATCACTATCACTTATTTACGAAGGGAACTAAATATGTTGTACATGCTCATCATATTAAAGAAAATCAAACTCTACTAAGGATGGAACAATTAAGAAAGGTAGCATATGCAAGCAACATACCTATAATTGTGCCAATTAAAGCAGTTGATCTTAAGCATGGACATGAGATGGTTGTAGGATGTGAGTTCAATCATACTTTGCTTCAAGATAAGTTAATGTCATGCAAGCCCATCAAACATATTGGTTCATTTTTAGTCATATTTCTGATATCATCACTACTAATGTTTTCTACATCGATGGTAGTGGATTTAGTAAGATGTGAATGAGTTCAAATGGATAACAATATGATTTCAGTTGTCATGATTATTATGCAATTGATTGTGATACGAAAAGTGCACAGGACAAAGTTTAAATACAAAGGACAAGTGGGGAGGCCTATCCCCACTTAATGTCTTGTTAATATCCTTTTGGAGGACCAAAAGGTCTTAGTGGGGAGGTGTGATCCAAATGGATCCAAAAGGAAAAAAATTCAAAATTCTCGAATTCGTATGAAACTAGCGCCATCGCGTAGTTCTATTTGTGCCTATTCTGACAGTATATTCTTTTTCGAAAATGGACTTTGTATGGCGAAGTTATCGTGATCTGAAGTTTTTCCCAAAAAGGAAAAAAGTTAAAGTCAAAGACAACAAGTCAAACTCAACTGATGATGTCAATACTACTGTTGCTGGCAACATACTGACATCAGCATGACATGTGGTATACTTTGAGCATGACACATGTCAGGTGGATTCGACATTTTTGGTTACTAATGTGGCGATGACGTGAACTGTCTGGACTAACACGTGGCAGTCTGTACGATGACGTGACAGTACAAATGTTGATGTCGCAGCTGACTGGGTAGGCTGATGTGGTAGCTAATTGGGCAAGCTAGAGTGGTGGGCTGACGTGGCTCGAGCCAATCAGGGGGTGACACATGGCCCAATCAGAGGGCACCACATGGTAGCTCGAATTTGCCCAATGTGGGCTAGGTAAAAAATTTAGGGCCCTGGTCACAAGGGCCACCATATGAACATGAGCCCAGGATTTGGGGGCTGCACCAGTTGTGCTAAATCTGGCGGATTTGGCCAAGTTTGGAGGATTTTACCAAATTTGGGCATGATTTTAGTGGATTTTTGCATAGAAAATGGGATCTGAGCCCAGAAAGAGGGGGGAAGTTGGTATTTCGACCCCCAACTCAAAATTTATATAAATAAAGCACGTTTGAGTGTTTTGGGAGGGTAGATATAGCAGAATGATGAAGAATTTGTGAAGTTCAAGTCATTTTTATGCAGGGAACCCATTGAGGAAGCGAGCTTTGGAGGCCATTTCTGGGAGTTCTAATCCACCTTTTTCAGTGTCGTCTGTTGCATCAGGTTCCTAAGATAGAGAATAAAACAGTAGAGTCTATAAAAGACCAAATTGATGTAATTTTGATATATTTTTTAAGCATTGAAGATTGATAAGAAGCCTCCCACTGAAGACAAAGGCTCGAAGACGTAGGAAAATTTGTGTCAAACTCCATTACCAATATTTGGTGTTATGGTTTGTTGTTCTTGTTAGAGCCTCCATTTTTATTTAAGTTAGAGTCAGTTTTTGGTCGGTCTATGGCCCATGTATCCAAACATGTGAATTCATGTACGTAACGGTGAAGGGGTCGAAGTCAGCAAGTGGTCGGTTGGCCCTTAGAAGCGGGAAGGGATGTCAGAGTCGAAATATGCATAAATGGTACGGGTATGTTGTTCCCAGAGAGTCGGGTCCTGTTAAAAGTAGCTTCTACATGCCCCAGGTCAAGTCAAGTATTTAATTGAAGTCGCTTCATCAAGTGCAGAAACTATTATCAGCTCATTATGAAGGCCGAGGGAATGAAAAATATCAGCGTTCGTATCATGTATTCCATGCATCCCTTATTGCATGTACCTTACACGTAGGGATGTTCCATGGAAAATCTGCAATTCGATTCAAAATATCCAGTCGCCATGAATTCACTGTTCCTTGGCACGATTCCTCCTTCTACCCGATTTGTTATAAACCCCAGAGCTTCTGCACCCATGTTATTCGCGAAATCATATTCAGGCTCTGTCTGTAATTTTTCTCATAGGCCCAGGCCGATTGAATTCTCTATCTTGGGCATTCGTTGGAGCCACCGCGCACAGGATAAACACTAGTTGCGCCATGACAACCTCTCAAAGCACAAAGAATGGTGCGCGAAGTGGCAGAATCTCCAGACCCGAACCCCAAAGTGATTGGGATTCATTCTCACTCACAATAGGCATCCCCAAGGATAAAAGAGGGATTTTTCCTTTAACCATGGGAATGGTGACATCACACAACACAGAACTTGGAGTGGAAGGAACTGCGCAGGAAGGAAGGACATTGGAAGCCCTGTCTCCCCAACAGCGGATACCTCGGAGAAGGGGAAAACCAAGGAGGAACAAGGAAGTTGGGGAAACTCGAATCTTAGATGAGCCATGCACACAACCAATCATTGAACAATTACTTACATCTATCATCTTCCTAGATCCTTTGGAAGGTATCAGCCGAGAAAGTGGGAGCAGAATGAGGAGGATGGATGCCACGGGTGCCAATAATCAAGAGACATCTCAACATCTGAAGAAAGCAAAGCTAGCCATTGTCGAACTGTACCAAGAGAACAAAGAGTTGAGACAACAGCTGGTGACAAAGACCACAGAAGCATCAGTAGCACAAGGTCGCGAAGGGAACGTGACGTGGCTAAAAAGACAGCTCAAGGAGGCAAAGAATACGATTTTACAGTTGATCAAAGCTCAGCGGTTGGTGGAAGAAAGGTATGCCAAACACTCCAGAGAATGTGAAACGACGAAAGAGATAGCCCGCGTAGCTCTCGCTAGTGAGAAAAAGAAACAATATTAGTCAAGCCCATTCCTATATTTGCAAACAAAAGGAAAATCTTGACAATTTTGAAGGAGACAATGCCTAAGACATTTCACCATTTAAATAACGATCATGACTGTCTACAACCACTTTCCGCGCACACTTCCCCCAACAAATGAGCACACAGTAGTAAATCAAAGTCGTTACAGTAGACAACGGGACTCTGACAGACACGTGTCCACCCAGAGACCTGGTTGACAACTGAATCCCTGTGGTGGATTGCAATGATCATGATGTAGCCAGATGTATCTTTTGTCTATTTTTGGAAAACGTCATTTGAAGAGTTTTGTAGCACAGAACAGTCAATTCCCTAGTTTGTAGAGATAACAGTTAGAATATTAGGGTAGCCCAAGTGGCGCCCTCGTTTATATATTTGATCTTTTCAATGTAAGATGGGTTGGTTGGAAAAATTGGTATAGATAGTAGCTATTGTATGAAATTTGAGTTCGACCAAAACTTAATGCAAAAGTCATGTAACTTTGATGAAAAGATTCTAATTGTAGCAGTTGGATGTATTGTTTTCCCTTTCTTGCGTACATGCTTCCTGTTATGTTTACTGATATCTTTTTCTGTATAATTAAGAACGAATTTTCGAACCTGTGGATTTGCTGCGCAGTGCCCCTTGTTCGCACCATTTAGACAAAATGTTTTTCTTCTAAAATTTAACTCCAAATTCACCCACCGTGGTGCTTCGAGTTACTTCCTGTAATTTATCTCTGCCACACATTACTATCTTGCACTGAAGATTGTTGCTCACTTATCCTTTATCCTCTCAAAGTTCAGTCATCGAGTCATTTGTTTCTGTTGTTTCCTCGAATCAACTCCATATCCCAAAGTCTTATTTTCTTGCGCCAATATAACCAAAACCCATTATATAAAAGGTGTTAAATCTATCCACTGCTTCAAATACATATCCCGTGCGGAGATAGAGTCTCTTGAGATATCCCTCTCCAGGTTCGAAAGGCTAGCTTAGTGCCTCAAAGTTGGTTGAAAACGTTACCTTCGTCATCTGTTTATTAGCCGAACAAATTTACGGAGTGCTAACAGTTCTTAAAGTCTATTTTTTGTTCTGATTTATTTATGATGGATGCAACATTCTTTCCTTAAATCTTCTTCTTCTCTTTAAATCCTAAATGGCAAAATAACTCATGCATAAACTTAACCAAATTCTTTAAAATATCATTTCGGATCACCATGGATGCAACTAAATTAGTGCAAGTAAATGACATTTGATCGATTGTAACTATTTTCCCTTCATGAAGGAAACAGAATACTTGGAAAACTGAGAATACCACCACCGTCATTTCATAGGTCCAACTACGTCCTAGTAAGAGATTATAGTCGAGCAGAGTGTTGACCACTTCCACTTCCATAGAAATAGTTTTACCTTCTAAATGGATAGTAAAGGAGGAAATAATCCCATGCAGTTGAAATGGACGTCCATTGAATGTTGTAAGTAAAGAAGGAGACAAAGCAAGCCCATGTGAGCCAATGGATTTCCAACAAGATAGAGACATGTTGCAAGTTGAAGCATCTTCATCAAGGATTTTACTATCGGTATTTTTCTTGGAGTACACGACCTAAATTTGGAAAGAGAAATGATGTAGAAGGCGAGGCTTGAAATCAATAGTGTCAAACTTGATAACCTGAGAGCTAGAAGAATCCATAGCCCCGATAGTAGATTTTGGAGCACTTATAAAGCCAACATTTCACATGGTGTTTGGGCCAAATCCTCAACAATCGAATAGTCTGGAGMAGATMTAGCATTTGGATTGTGCAATGATCATTTATACACACCCTTAGGTATGTGTGACATTCTATCTCCCGTAGGATTCTCCATATGAAGAGGACTCTTCAGTTCATGAGACTYTTTTCCCTTCAATGTAAACTCATGTTTATCATAACTACAACCATGGTCAACAYGTAAATATATGATCCCACCATATGGATGAATTTCCATCTTGTGAGGTTTCCCCCTAAGTGCCCCTTTGCACATTTCCTATGTTACTGGAAGAGCCCGAAGCTATATCTTCACCTTGTAGAAACACGTTTCTCAACACAACAAGATACTTTTGCACTAACAACTATTGGGCCTCTTCCATTTTGGGGGATTGATGCATGAGGTGATCCTCTTTGCATAGCTTGCAAGGAAATTTAACCTTTTTCTTTTCCTTCTTCTCCCCACCATCATTATTGTCGGGTTTACTAGCATTATTATTCCCACCTCCTTTTTTACCCTTATTCCTTTCTTTCCTTCGGGTTGCTAGGGACCCTTTGGATACGTCATTTGCAAAACATGTACCTCTGACATTTGGAGAATGGGAGCAATCAAAGCATGAGCTTGATTGACCACAGTTTTATGAATCGTCATCTATTTCATCTAGTTAGAAACCAGATCTGCAACATCATTGATAAAGAAACCAACAATGCCATCAACATGTGGTCTAGACTTGGGTTTCTACGGGTTATTACTTGACCTCTATGTGTTAGGAAATTTTTTGTAAAGGATCCTAGACTAAGAGTAAATCAAATCTAGTTGTTGGGCCTTGAAGATGGATTCCTCTTCGACAATCACCCCTGAAAAGAAGATATACAATGATAAAGACTTTAAAAAACACTCCAAAAGGAACTCAGGAGGGATCGAGGCCTTAATAATCCTCTTCTATATTTTTCATTCCTAAATGTGGTTGGACATGTGCATTGTGTTTTCTTTCCTAAGCGTAGACAAAAAATTTGTGTCAGCATCATTCTGGATTGGAAGCTAGAAGTGGTTGAGAAAAATTGTCTACAGATCGTGGAAATGGAAAAAGGGTGATCCTTGTAACTCAATGTACCACTTTGTGACAACTCTCGTGAGATTGTGTTGAAATAGTCACAGTCGAATGGAATAGTCACTGAGTGATTTTGAGGAACACCACAAGTGAAAATTTGTTAGATGATCACCCAAATCCTTGCCAAATTTCTCTTCGAACTTTGGAATATTTGAAGGTATTTTTGTTGGGATTGAGGGCCAATTAAGATCATGGCACACCAAATCTTTCATGAGTTTAGATAAGTCTGACAAGTTCAAATTTTCCATAAAAGGAAGTCTAGGTTGCGCCATCAAATTCTGACTACTGAGGTTGGAGTCCCTGGGTTGGTTGGAACCTGGAAAAGAATGGTTTGAGTTGTTACTGGTAATAGGTTGCTAGGATGAGCTTGCAAACTAGTCGGGGTTCTAATATGAACCAATATTCCCTTGACCATAAGGAGGAAAACCTCCACTTGCCAGGTTTCCAAAATACTGGAAGGGGTTTCCCCCTACCAACATCCCTTGCAAAGAGAAAGTCCCTTGCATGGGATTACATGGACCTTGGAAAGGGTTTCCCCCTAACGGCACCCTCGATGAAGGAAAAGAGTTACTCCCAAAATCACCAAATAACATGAAATGGTTTGAACTTACAAGCACATTCGAGGGTCAAAATCCTCCACTCATTTGACTACCCCACCCAACAAAAGTATTAGCCTAAAAAATGGGCTTGGAAGATGGAAAATATCCACTTCTAAGTGAGGGAAATGACAAAGTAATATGCCCCCTAACCCATGCAATACTTGAAAAGGAGTTGAAGAACTCTTTGCACCAATACTAGGGTTAGAAAAAATAGGGTTTATAACTAGCCAAGAAATGGGGCATGCCCATATTCGACATCCCAAATGAAAAATCATTTGAAACCAAAGGCGTAGACGGTGTCACACTAATGGGATGAGTTGGCCCAGTAATCATATGTACAAAGCTACTAATTGACGCAGTCATCGTAGCTTGAGTAATGCTTTTTGTCTGAGTAGTGGAATGAGGAGGTGAGAATCCTCCTCCAATGATATCCAGCGTTGGGGTATGAGGACCCCAAAACCCCGATGCATTACTGATGTTTCCCATGATGGACCACCGAAGTGGAAGACTAGCAATGTAATATGACCTTGAAGAAGTCAAAATATGTACAAGAAATGGATCATGAGGTCTAGTAAGCGGAGGGTTGAATAATCTAACAAAGCCTTTGGTTTCAAGATCAGTGACCCTAGTAACTTCTGGTGCAGAAGTGTCCAAATCCGCAATGTTTAGTTCTACTAACTTGGAAGAGCCTATTGGCTCAAAAGAACCAGTTTTGTCTAATTGATTCCTTTGAGGAGACCGTGGAGGCTCCACCCTTTCCGACGAAATACCTTGGATCCTTCAAGAAAAATGGAGCAATTGGTCTGCCACTTTAAATCAATTATGAAAGTGGCTACAAACAGACTCCCTATGGATAACTAAGCACAAAGAGCATATCACTAAAAATTCCTAAAAGACAACAACACAAATAAACAAAGTGGAAAAGGGACCTTCCATAAACTGACATGGGTTGATTAAGTCTTGATACCGATGAACGAAGGAGTGAGAAGCAAATACCCTGACCTCCATGTAATATCCCTTCCTGGTGAAAGTAACCCATGCAAACATGGGGCACCCTCCAGGGGTACTCAAAGTATGATGAAACATCTATGTCAAGTACCACGAGAAGCCCCACGTAGTCACCTCTGTGACACCTAGAAATAACAACTAGAGTTACCAAATCGCAGTCAACATCTGGGGGAATAGTCAACAGTCAAGATAGCATGTATGGGTAGGTTAGCTAATCCCGAAGCCCCGAAATATTTTACACCATAGAGGTCTAAGTGGTACTCAAGGAACCCCCACATACGCAACAATCCACGAATGTTTGGACAAGTATTGTAGGGGTAATCTTTGCCACTCACCCTCACGCAACCTTGTGTTTAGCTCCTATGTTAGAGAATTTTCCCAGCTACACCTATATGAAAATTGGATTTTAGACACTCTCTGGTCAGACTCTTATGTTCAGTTAAATGGTCTTGGAGATTTTAATCTCCAGCCTCTTCTAAGGCCCTAGCCTAGACTAGTTGATGAACCCTAGAAACAAAAAGTCTAGTAGATTTTAGTTAAGCATTTATTTTATAGGTTGTTTTTACTCAATAGGAACAGACGTGAAACTAGTGGTGTTTGATGACTCTTGCGGAAATGGAAACACTATAAGAACATTGTCGTTTTAAAAAAAAATCTTATTCTTCAAATGAAAATGAGTTTTATATTAAACACTTTAAATGCAATCTTTTAGAAAAAAATTATGCAACTCTTTTATTTTCGAGGAAACATGCAATGCAACTCTTGAAAAATGCACAACTTTCGCTTTCTCTTTTTGAAAATGAAAACTACTACCAATAAGAACCAAGAAACCCTAAATGTCTAAGAGTGCAACTAAGGGAAGAAAACTGATCTAGAAAGCAAACTTTTTGTTTTCGTTTTCTTTGAACTAGGCAAACAAAGCAAAAACTGAAAAACGAATGCAATTTTTCTTTTTTCTTTAAAAGTAGAAATGCAAAGGTAGAAAGACAAGAAAAAGTTCAAAACAAAGCCTTCATATTATAGCAAAGACTGCCAGAGAAATCTAGAAATCAAAGAACTTGAAAGAACGTTTTCCACACCATAGAGCAAATAAAAAAGGCTTAAAAACAAACGAAGCACCAAGCAATTTTTTATTTTTATTTTATAAACATTAACTACTTTTTGAAACTGTTAAGAGACTTACAGAGACCTAGAGAGTCCAAAAGAACCCCCAAAATCCCAAATAGAACTTTGATCGAGCAAAAAGCAAGAAGAAACTGCCTTGTAGGACAGATATGCACATGTCTACAAGGGAATGTGCATACATACATGTTTTCCCCTTCTGTAGATAGCATATATACACTTATGTCTCTTAAAAGCAATGCATATACAACTTAGAAATTCAAGAGAAACTTGGAAAGAAATGATTTCAAATCTTGAGAATGAAGGCTAAGGTTCTAAAAGATTAACTACAATAATAGAAATAGAAAGAGAGCCAAAAAACAAAAGAAAACAAGAAGCAAGCACCCTAAACTAACCCAAAGGAGACTCTCCCCAATGGATTTGTCAATTTTTTTTGTAGAGAATGAGCTTCTATGGCTGGGCTAGAAGTCAAAACAGAGTGATTTCCCCAAAGGACTATCTCTATTCCCAAGAATTCATAACTAACCAACTTATAACAAACGAAAAGAAGACTAACCTAGGTCCTGACATTTGAAGTAGATCCCTCACACAAATCCTTGCTTCAACATTCCGCTCCAAAGCTTCTCTGATAGCCTGCACACCAAGAGGAAGAAAACTACAAGGAAGGTAGTTACAAATAACTAACTTTCAACTATACTAATTGAAATTAAACACATTAGTATTCCAGATAATCAAATGCTCAAATATAACAATAGTGAATTAAAACACAACATTGGAATAGGAAAGAGAGTTCTTTATTATGTTAACAACATGAAGTCAAGAAACACTACGACTTGTAACTGCTACGAGACTGCGACAGGACTTACATCTAGGTTCCTCCACCCAAACCAATGAAGACTAACTCACACCTCCTAATTCTTCGCTTGAGACAAGTCCAAGAAAGAGAAGGAGTCGCTTTCTGACGGGATAAATGAACAAAGATGGTTGGAAACAGGGGTTTCCAAAACTGAAGGGAATATCTTGTAGACAGTGGAAAAGGGGCTTGTAGACTCTAGAAAACGTTTGTCAGCATAATGATGCTCCAAATATTGATTCCTCTCCTCTACTCATTGGCATCCTTGTATACTCCAAATAATTGGTTCGAGTGGTTATAGATAGGCTATAGGGGGGCAAGAACCAAAGAAACACGTAAACCCCGCCCAAAATTTAGCAATTTATATTTTTTTTGTGCCAAAAAAATGCATACATGTGCTACAAAAGAGAAACGAGCATATGCAAAGTTGTATACGCCTTCTGCAAGAGCATAGGGAGCATATGACTTGAAAAATGAGGTTTTCAAAGTAATTTTGAGGAGGAACAAAGGGGAATTGTGGTATACATGTAGGAAAATGATTTAACAATCAAGTCAACATGTACATCTATGTTGTGAGGTGACAAAATATGCTATAACACATAGAGATCATCAATATATCATTTTAGGAAAATGTATTTTTTCTTAAATAATAATAATGAATCAACTTACATTCGTAGATATTAACTAATAATGACTATCTCCATTATCAATTAATACCTAAATTATAACTAAATTATAAAAAAAAAAATTATAAATTATATTTTTATAAAAATATCCTTCACAATATTATTTAAAGTGTTCGAATATGGTGGGACTTTATTAATAATAATGGTCAAACAATTTCCACTTTCAAGGAGAAGTAATGAAAAGAAGGTCGCTCATCATAAATTAAGAATATAATATCGCGCCGTTCCAAGTGATAAACACTAAAAATAGAAATAATAAACAAAGGGAAAATGACTTATCGCTTTTAATTATTCTTCTTGATCATGAGCCTTGAAGTCTAAGTAAATATAATATTAATTACAACATTAAATAATGATATCACGATCAGCAAAACGTTTTTGTTTTAGTTGGCTACCCAACGTTGAACATCGTTCTCAATGCCGCAATAAATTATTACTCGCAACCCCAAAAGTCGTCATAAGATTTGCACACACCCATTAGTACTCCTCTCATTAATAAATAATTCTTGAGAAAAATAAATGAAAGAATGTAGTAGTGGAGGATAATATAATATTAAAACAAGGTAGGAGACATAGTACTTAGAAAATCTATTACATGTTAAGAATGTCAAATATGAATGAGTATTTTTTTCAATGTATAGAAAAAAGTAAAGAGTATTTTATGATTTATTATTAAAAAATTATAACTTTTATGTATATTTAGTTTCAATATATAATATATATTGAAAAAAAAAATCATAACTTTTATGTATGTTTATTTTCAATATAATATATATTGAAAAATAATATCATAAAATTAAATTGAAAAATAATATCATAAAATTAAATTATAAGAAGAAAATGATATCATTATGTTTTTCATCATTTTTAATAATTTTTAATCAATATACACAGTGTAAATTTTGAAAAATTAAATTATAAGAAAAAATTGATATCATTATGTTTTTCATTATTTTTAATATTTTTTAATCAATATACAGTATTAATTTTATTTTAAATTACACGGTATTCAATATACTTTTTAATCAATATACATATATAGAAAGAGCACATAATCAATATACATATATAGAAAGAGCACATCAGCATAAATTCATTGTAATTTGAATTTGGTATCTTTAAGTATTAAGATTTTTGCATTTTAATTAATTTTTTAATTTTTTTTAGTTTTTAAAAAATAATTAAAAAAAAATTAAGATTTTTACATCTTAATCATTTTTTCAATTCTTTTTAGTTTTTAAAAAATAACAAAAAAAATCATAATAATTTGGTATTTGCATTTTAATCATTTTTTCAATTCCTTTTAGTTTTTTAAAAAATTTCATTGTAATTTGGTATCTTTTAGTATTAAGATTTTTGCATTTTAATTATTTTTTCAATTCTTTTTTAGTTTTTAATACTTTAAAAGTTAGTGAATCTATATTTATATTACTGTATTAATGGTAAAATA
>SNQJ01S0054557.1:36606-64942 GCA_010110895.2 Picea sitchensis | reverse complement strand
GGCTACTCGCATCCGTGAGAAGATGATTCTTACAATGAGGCTCTAAGGGCCTTTTTAACATAAGTAAAATCCAAAACCCTAACCCCAGAAGATGAAAATCCAAAAGGTTTGTGGGCCCCGATGGGGGTAGTTGATATGTCAACTTCCCAGGGGCATAACTTTTCATACGATCTCTGTTTGGGGCGCTCAATAGCTCGTTGGAAAGATATATCCAAGAACTACAAATTTTGGGTGAGAAACATTGATCTATAATCCATGTTTCTCCCTGTTTTCTCAAAAAACATCGTTTAGGGCCTCAAAATGGTCCCGGAAGTTAAAAACTGCTAAAAATAGTAAGTTACCAAAATTGCCAGAAACATGTTTTGGGCCAGTTGGAGAAAGTGGGTGGCCACCGATATCCACCTGGATCATGTACGTTGTTGGATTCAATGCATACATGTTGATATTTGAATATGTTAAGACTTAAACAACAATCTCACGAGGATATGAATCCCCCTACGTTTTTCTAGAGGTGTAACCCTCTTTGGCTAAAAGATATATCTTGAATATATTAGATTAGGGAGAGTGTTAAGTAGCAAACCCCATATCTTTATTGCTTGGATTTTTACATGAAATGGTTCTTCAATAACCAGGGATAATTTTAAGGACGAAAATTTATATTAAAATGTAGAAACATGAGCTAATCTTACTAGTCCTTAATATGCAAAATATAAAATGTTTGGCAATAGTTTTGTAAAAATATTCAAATTTCTAAGGATTTTATATAGTTTCTATAAATTTTTGGCGATTTTTAAGGTAAAATAATTTTATTCTATGGAATTTGAGCGAATCGTTTTTAGAAAAAATGGAAATTAGTGAATCGTTTTTTGGGAAAAACCATGGAAAATTAGCCCATTGCCTAAATATAGCCCATAAAATCATCTATGTCAATAACCTGATTTGATTTTTAACTACAACAAGAAGTATTTTAACAATAAAAATATTGAAGGGAGGCTTCAATATCAGAATATCTTTTTGTTCAATATCATATATACAACCCTCTTAATCATATATTAATAATACACCCATATTTTCTCTTGAGAAATAGGAGGAAATGGTTTTGATCATTCAAAGAATTTTAAAAGAGTATAAAAGTTATAACATAAGAGAATTTGATAAGCATACTTGAAACATCTCACCCTATGAAATACCAAGATCTAAAACATCATTGAAGTCATGCCCCAAAGTAATTCTTTGTGGAGTTTTATTCGTGAAATATATTAAACAGTACAAAAAATCTCTGAAAGTCATATATATGGCTATGAATACTCCATAATCATATAAGAAAATTATTTTGAAAAATACAAGAGGAACACTCAAGAATCTCATCCTTGTGCTCAATTTAGAAATTCAAGCATAAAGCTTTGAGAAATGGTGTAGAAGAAGAAAAAGAGTGGAGGATATGGAAATATTTTTTCATAGATCAGAAGCTTCGTTGCATATTGATGTCTTTCCCTTCTTCTTCTCATCTTTTCCCCCTGCCATTATGATCCTATAACCCATGATGAGGCACTTTCTTGTGTTAAGAACCAAACATCAATGGCATATAAAAACCGGGGAAAAGTCTTTCAGCGCCTTGAAAAAGAGGTAATTTAGGATAATAAGCCTCTTAGAGACATCACTTTACCCCATGAAATGTTCAAGTATAAGATGATTCAAAATGAAAATGTCTCCTTAGTATATATGAGGAGACTAGGAGGTATAATTACAATTAATGGCTCAAAAGTTGACATAATTAAAATAGCATTACTAATCTAGAAATTACAACTAATGGCCTAAAGCCGACATAAATAAAATAGCATTACTAATCTAATATGTTTAATTAAGGGGTAATGAGTAATATTAGGGCTTAACATGCCTCCCTTGAGACAAGTGTTGTCTAGAACGCTTGAGTAACCTCTGGAATCTTCTATATAAAAGACTCATCTTCCCAAATTAAGGATCCTTGATGCATTAGTTTCCTCAATTTTAATGAGATGCTCACCAGAAATGGATCTATTCCTCCGATTAAAGTGAATTCTTGTGTCGGTGATGGCTTCAGGGTCCAATAAGATTTTTCCTTCCTCATCGAAGTTCATGGCCATAGTTTGAATGGGATCTTGTCACCTATAACCTTCTTTAAGCATGAAACATGGAAGATTTGTACTATAGTGAGATCTTGACTGTCCATTGTATGCACCCATAGTACCAATCTTTTAGCACCTTATAAGGGCCATAGTACTTTGGTGATAATTTATTATCAACTACTTGGCTTTGTGAGGGACATCTGTTTATATGGTTGTAGTCTTAAAATACCCAATCCCCTACTTCAAAACTTCTTTTCCTTACGATGTTGATGCTTGTTGTTTCATGCGATTACATTGCCATAGAGGTTGTCCTTTAAGATTTGGAGGAATTTTTTAATTGTTTTCTAAATGTGATGTTCCACTGCTTGAACCTTGGAATTTTCTTTTAGAGAAAGTGATGGAAGGAGGATGGTATCCTATAAAGTACCATAAATGGTGTCATTTTGGTCTAGAGTGTGAAAGGAAGTGTTATACCACCATTTTGCCAAGGAAGTAACATTTTGAACCATTGTGTTTGTTTATGGAGATAAAACCTTGAAGGTATCCTTCGGACATTTGTTCACTATCTCAGGGACTTTGTCCATCAGATTGTAGATTATAGGATGAGC
Organism: Picea sitchensis; assembly: GCA_010110895.2. Classification (NCBI taxonomy): domain Eukaryota; kingdom Viridiplantae; phylum Streptophyta; class Pinopsida; order Pinales; family Pinaceae; genus Picea; species Picea sitchensis. Next base: position 62,229 of record SNQJ01S0054557.1, on the reverse strand, counting down.
TATGAGCCAATTGAGTACTAAACAAGAAAATAATTATGTCCAAAAATGTCAGTGAATATGGGATCTCTATCAATTACAACAATCTTTTAAGAAGAATTTCATCATAGCTTTTGGTATCTCCCTTGAATCTTGATTGTGGCTGTACTAACTGAAGGGATGAGAGGAGTGCACAAAGTGTGCATGTAGTTGAATCTCTATCAACAATCATCATGGTGATGACACTCTTTCAGCCGGACTTTTAAAGTAACCACTGTGATGAAATCCCATGGAAACCTCCTCAGCTCCAGTGACTTGAGATAGACCAATGGTTGTAAAAGACACAGGGGTCTTAATTGTTCCACCTTATTTGTTGGCAAAACACACGATACACTTACAAACCTTTGAACATCGATTTTAAGGCAATCCCCAAAAAGTCTTCTTGACTCTATGGTAGAGTTTCAAAAATCCCGAGTGCCCCCTATTGGAGAGTTGTGCAATTCCAATAGTAGCTTTGTTTGAGTTGGGGAGTTCTTACATAAATATAAGTGATCTTTGTACCATAGTGATGAATCATTTTTCCATGTAATGTATAAATTTTGCTTTGGAATCCTGTTGTAACCTTTGAATGAAATTCCACACATTTTCATCATTCCTCCATTACAAACTTTATTATCAATGGGGTTGGATGATAGGATAACACAAAAGAAAGGCCTCAACACATCTTCATCCTTTCTTGAGAGTGCATCTGTACAACATTTTGTAGCTTCCCCTTTTTATAGGCAGATTTCTAAAATCCTTAGCTATCATCTTGGTTACTGTTTTGTTCTTGAAGATGATCTTTGTTCAAGAAGTATTGAACCTATCATGATCTGTTTTGACATGAGAGGTACTACCTGTGGTAGAGACATGCTCAATGCATATGTATTGCCATCATTTCCTTCTCATAAATGGGTTTGTGTAAGTCTCTTCCCTTGAGTGAGTGCCATTTCCAAAGCCAGGGCCCTTCCTTCTTGCGTTAGGATAGCACCAATTCCATTTCAGGGGCATCACGTTCCACAATAAAGGTTTTTTTTTTTTTTTTTTTTGTTCGGGAGAGCGTCGTGTAGCCTCTTTAAGTTGTTCAAAGATTTAGTTTCCTCTAGAGTCCGTGAAAATGCATCCCTATCTTAATTTAGTCATGAATTTAAAGGTCTTTCATTACACCATGGATTCAGAACAAACTGCAGTGGTAACACAGTAGAAGCCCCAAAATCCTCTAAGATTTTTTTAATGTTTTCAGGAATCGTCAGTTCATATTGGCCTTAATCTTGTTAGGTCTACCTTGACACCTTCATGAGATACAATATGACCAAATACTCTACCTCTTTGCTCCAAAGAAACATTTGGATGGTTTAGCATATAGTTGTTGCTCCTTTTAGTGGTTAGCAGCACCTTGTCAACATGTTGCACATGATCTCCCAAGACTTGCTATAGATTATTGTAACTGTCAAAAATACTAACACAAATTTTGAAGGAAGGACTTGAAAGTAGAATTCATCAACCCTTGGAATGTGGAAGGTGCATTTGAGCCAAAGAGCATGACTAAAAGTCATAATGCAGCCCTTCATGAGTTCGAAATGTTGTTTTGGGATATCTTCTTCCTTCATTAAGTCGGTGATACACTACTGAGCGAAGGTCCAATTTTGTGAAATACATTGATCCATGTAGTTCATCTAACAATTTCGTAATGACAGGAATAGGAAACTTGTCTTTAATAATGATCTTGGTGGCTCTCTATAATCTGGACACATCGCCATGAGCTATCTTTCTTAATACCATTACCAGTGCGAGTAAGAACTTTGGCTGAGTCTAATAATGCCAACCTCATTTCTTCAACCATGCGTTCAAATTTCTACTCTTAGAAGTAAAAGGTGTATGGCACGATGTTAGGAGGAACACTCAGAATTGGTGAATTTCATGATCATGATTTTGAGTGGGTGGGAGACCTTTGGGAATATCTTCAAATGCTTTGCGGAATGCTTATCAATGATCCTTTAAGGAATGTAGGAATAGATGGCAAATATTTGAACATCTGATGAGCATAGTTGTGCAATAATGCCTTAATGCTTGATTTTTCAATAATTTGTCATTAACGTTAGAGCTATCCTTACCGGGCTACTGTGCATACCCTCTTAACTCAATTTCTTTTCCTTCCAATGAAATTTCATGAAAGGATTCTTGAAAATTAAAAGCCATTCCTAATGAAGTTGTAACCATTGGATTCTAGTACCATCGCACCACCATGGGTATAGAAATCATTGGAATATTCGTACCATATTCCCCATAGTAAGATTCGTCCTTATTGCATTTTCTGAGCAATTAATAGTTCCTCCATGCACCAATCATTACTTGAAACTCTTTTGCTGGATATACAAAGCAATTTGAGATCTTTGGCTAATTTATAGTGAATGAAATTATGAATGCTGCCAAAATCAATTAGGACTATTACCTTTTCTTTTGATGTATCATGGAATCTTGAGGTTTGAGGAGTGCTAATTCCGGTCAATGCATTACCGATATCATGGGAGTCAACTCTTGATGAAATTACTTCTACGTTTTCATCTTGAGATGGTTCTTGTTCTTGTTCTTCTTCTCTTCTGATATGTAGAATAATTTCTTCTCACCACACTTGTGTCCTTTACTATACTTCTTTGCATGCAATTAAAAGCATAAACCTTTTTGCTTTTCTTTCCTCAATTGGTGAGTGTCAACCTTGTAGGTTGAGGTGTTTTAGGAGAAGGGCATTGTTCTCTCTATAGATGTTGGATAGGTCCTTCTAGTATCCATAGCCCTATTTTACTTTCAAGCATTTCTTGCCACCTTAAATGCATTCTTGATGGTTGGGTTTCCCAAAGGCGAACCTCATGTTGAATCTTATCCTTTAAAGTTCCTATGAATACGTAAATCAAGTTCTCATCACGGAATATTGGTTGCCTTTATATTCAATCTTTGGAAGTTCTCAATGTGCTCTATCTTTGAACCCTTTTGTGAGATTTATCAATTGGCTAAAAGAAGGTATTGCTCCACTATTATCCTCATAGTGTGCTATCATTTCTTCGTGAAAATTGTCCAAGTGTAGTGATTTGTGAGAACAAAGCCATCCATACCATACAAATTGATTAGGTTCTAAAGTATAAAGAAGCAATAAGTACCTTTTGTGTATGTGGCACATTATGGAGATCAAAGAATTGCTCCATCACGGAAATATCCATGAGATTGGATCCTTGCCATCAAACTTCCTCTATCAATCTTAGGAAAATGGTTGGCGGTCTTCAGACCCAAGTTGGAGTTTCTCCATTCTTGATTCACCTTCCTTATTGTCCTCATCATGAATTTCATTGGATGCATTTCACTTTCAGGGTATCTTCATTCTGAGAATTTTCAATACTTCCATCAACAGCTTCCATTTGAATCCATAGAATTTAAGCTTCCATTGAATCCATCTTCTTTTTGTAGTTGATTTGTAATCTCGCATTTCTTCACCTTCATCAAAAGTCCAATTGGGATTTTAAGGCTTATTTAGTGTAGAAGGTCCCTTTTGTGGTGGCATGTTGGCCAAAGATTTTGAGAGTGGATTTACGCTAGATAATATTTATTCTGTTATATCTCCCCAAGTTTGGCCCTTCTGGGTATTAAACCCTCTTTGGGTAGTTCTCTAATATTTCTTCTCGCAATGCCACTGAGTCTGATCAAAATTGGATGTGCCAAAGTGGAATTTACATGCTCCTCACAACTTGCCAATTTTGTCCTTTTTGGAGATCTCCCTTGTATAGAATGCTTACATAAAATAATTGATATAAAATTCACAAAACTCACTTTTAAATACTACAGATTGTCAAAGATCCAATGAAACCAGTCCCACTCAGATTTGGATACTCCTGAAAGTTATGCTTGTTTTACACCGGAACACCTTCATGAGGCTAGTCAATAGGACTAGATAGATGCACCCTATCTTACACAAGTGTATCTAAAAATTTAAGATGACCGAGAATCTGAAATTTTTACCACCGTCTATACTAATTTCTGTAAATGGTATCCAGAGGAAGAGTCTGAAACATTACAGAAAATGTTTATAGCAAAAATTCCACAATGACTCATTTCGAGATGATTCAGAACCCTATCTTATGCAGGTTGTATCTCCGAAGTATAAGGCCTCAGGATATGGATTTTTAACCCAATGTACCTTGGTTTTTCTAATAAATATCCTCCAAGTCAGTATTTCTGAAACATTTTATAAAAAAGTTATAGTGAAAATCCACGGTGTCTTAGATGTAGCTGAGCAAGGATGTGAATTTCTGATGCCATATGTTAAGGCAAACATCAATATAGCCACATATAAAACCTGAGGAGAAAAGTACTCAACGCCTTGAAAGAGATAATTTCAGATAATAAGCCTCTTAGAGAGGGAAACCTCCTTTACTCCACATAAATGTTTCAAGTACAAGATGATTCAAAATGAAAATGTCTCCTTAGTATATATATATAGGAGACTGGGAGGTTTTAATGGCCTAAAGCAGGCATAATTAAATAGCATTACTAATCTAGAATTACAACTAATGGCCTAAAGCAGACATAAATGAAATAACATTACTAATCTAATGCCCCAATTAAGGGTAATGAGCCAATATTAGGGCTTAACATCATGCCTCTTAAAATTTTTCTCTTCTAACTCCTTAAGGAAGTTAGGGTTTTCTCTTCTTAAATTTCATGTACACTTTTCTTAAAATATTCACTTTAATTAATGCCTCATTAAATATTCATTAATGGTGTATGTTTATATTCATATCTTGAAATGGGTCATTTTCCATCTTTAAATAAAAGATTTTAAATAAACTTTTATTTTCAAATTTCATGTTAATTATTTGCCTTTTTAAAAATGGGGATATGTGTTTTGATTGTATTGATATATGATATACAGTTTTAGCCATGAAACCAATTTATATGTGATATTCAGATATGATATACACAGTTTTAGCCATGTAAACCAATTTATATGTGATATTCATTATCTTATCTTTCCAACGAGTCCTTCTGGGCATGATTTCGATTCCTAGATATCAAGATATGAGATCATGAAGTCGAGTTGTCAAACAAATTTATTAGCAAAGAATAAAAATATGGATGATTTTTCTTTTAATTTTTGACAAAACTATGACCAATTCCAACCCTTGAAACCTATTCCAACATCTTTCTTGTCAAAATACCTTTCCAATGAGGTAAATTTTGCGCAATTCCAACTCTTGGATCTCAAGTTATGGCCTCCAAAACGACACAGCTCATCAATCACCAATTAAATTTGTTGGGCAATCTGATCCCTTGATTAAATTTCATTTTTCTCCTTAAGCATTTCAAATTTTTCTTCAAAATATTATCCCACATGCATGGGATTTTAGGAACTTTTAGTGTATATATATTGAATAATGTACATTATAATGTAATGTACACTTAGCAAGAAACAAAAAAGATTAAGGAGATTTAAGAATTCGACCTTCCATAGGAAAAAATAGTTAATAATTAATATTTTGACCAAAAGTCATCCTCCACCCATGTCCAGTCAATGCCTAGTGGAAATGAATCAACATTCCACATGTCGCCACATGTAATCATGTGATAGGTCACCAATCTGCCACGTGTCATCCATTAATTAGTTTCCACGTGGCATGTATTAATTGACTAGTAATTCTTAGATTAGTTTAATATATAAATTAATATGGGAAGGAGAAGGTAGAATGAGAGGGGATAAGAAGTCATCCTCCACCCATGTCCAGTCAATGCCTAGTAGAAATGAATCAACATTCCACATGTCACCACATGTAATCATGTGATAGGTCACAAATCTGCCACATGTCATCCATTAATTAGTTTCCATGTGTCATGTAATAATTGGCTAGTAATTATTAGATTAGTTTAATATATAAATTAATATGGGAAGGAGAAGGTAGAATGAGAGGGGATAAGGGTTGTAATTCTTAGATTAGTTTAATATATAAATTAATATGGGAAGGAGAAGGTAGAATGAGAGGGGATAAGGGTAGTGTAGGGGGGGAGAGAAATGTAAATGAATCATCATTCTACATGTCACCACATGTAATCATGTGATAGGTCACCAATTTGCCACGTGTCATCCGATAATTAGTTGCCATGTTTCATGTAATAATTGGCTGGTAATTCTTAGATTAGTTTAATCTATAAATTAATATGGTAAGGAGAAGGTAGAATGAGAGGGGATAAGGGTAGTGTAGGGAGGGAGAGAAATATAGGTGGAGGAGGGACAAGGGTGATGTTTTTCGAGTTGGGGAGTGAGTGGGGTCACCAATCTGCCACATGTCATCCATTAATTAGTTTTCATGTGTCATGTAATAATTCACTGGTAATTCTTAGATTAGTTTAATATATAAATTAATATGGGAAGGAGAAGGTAGAATGAGAGGGGATAAGGGTGGTAATTCTTATATTAGTTTAATATATAAATTAATATGGGAAGGAGAAGGTAGAATGAGAGGGGATAAGGGTAGTCTAGGGAGAGGGAGAGAAATGTAAATGAATCATCATTCTACATGTCGCCACATGTAATCATGTGATAGGTCACCAATTTTCCACGTGTCATCCATTAATTAGTTTCCATGTTTCATGTAATAATTCGCTGGTAATTCTTAGATTAGTTTAACATATAAATTAATATGGTAAGGAGAAGGTAGAATGAGAGGGGATAAGGGTAGTGTAGGGAGGGAGAGAAATATAGGTGGAAGAGGGACAAGGGTGATGTTTTTCGGGTTAGGGAGTGAGTGGGGTGAGGGGGTATGATTTTGACCAAATTAAAATAAGTTTAAGTAGGGAGTAAGGGGGGTAAGGGGTAAGGGGAGGAGAGATAAGGAAGGAGAAGTGGGGAAGGAGTGTTGCAGGTTGGGGATATGAGGGAGGTGATGGGGGTAAGGTGAGTGGTGAGTACGCCAACCCTCCATGTTGTGGAGAGAAGGAAGAAAGGGGATGAGAGATAATGGGTGAATTTTAAGAAAAAAATCTAAGTGTGAGAATAGGAGAGTATTATTCCAAGAAATGTGTGGTGTATTTCATGGGGTAAAGAAGAATTGTAAGAAATAAGAAGGACTCGTTCTAATATATTTAGAGTTGAATTCCAATATAATTACATTTGAAGACAAGAATTGTAGTCCCAAGAAATCGGACATGGTTTCGAGAATTCTTAATTCCAAGAAAATTAGCTTTACTCTACATGGAAGAAACGTATTTTTGTTGGTTATATGTAAACTTGGATATCTTGAGCATACGGACTCGGATTTTGAATATGAAAAATGCATGGCAAAGATGATACTGAAGGATACACAATGGACTTGTTATCGTTCAAAAATTTATTTTTCTAATATCAAATTTGTTTGTTATTGTATGCACGGAAAAATAGGGTTGACCAATTTTTGGTCAACAAATGGCTTCAACTATGGGACAGTGACCCCTTATGGGTTGTTGAGAACAGAAGAATATGAAAACCAACTTCCTTATCCATTGGTCTATGGAGTCATCTTCAAAGTAAATTCTTATAATTCTTCTTCTTTCATGGAGTTATCTTCCATATAACAACTGTCTTATTATGAAAAACTTGAATTGAAGAAACAAACTATATACATACAAGATATTCCTACCCTACCTTACTTGAAGGGAAGGGACACTTTCAAGTGTAGGTAGATTTCCAATGGATCCATTCAAACATCCAACTAATATTTGGAATGAAATCTATAATTAGTGAACATATTGGGGCTTTAACCAATGAGTCAAGGGCATATCCAAAGTGTACTAGAGAAAAGTTGAACCGGATGCACACAAAATTTTATTGCATTGTTTCGCCAACAATGCTTTGGAACCATGATTCAATGAAATCAATTCTTGGTTTCTCAAGAATACTGCTTCTACTTAATATCTCCAACCACTTCCAAGGCTCTTGACTCATCATTCTTCTCAAGATTCATTTCTTCCTCAAATTATTTTTGTAACCAATTTTATTGTATCCTTTCATCATCAATTGTAAGGATGAAATATTTATTATCTTGTATCCATATGGGAGATGGTGGGCGGGAAAAAATTTCAACAGATAAAGTTTCTAACATGTCCCAATTGGTAATGGTTCCAAGAATCAATGAGTGGTACTATTGAATAACATATCCTCACAGAGTTTGTAATGATAACTGACATTTAATGGTGTCTTCAATGAGACTGAAAACAACACATCTACATTGGAATCTAAACAAGTGTTGCTCTGCATCTTCTGAAGTATTTCCAAAGAATGTAGAAATTTTTTCCATAGGAATATTGGGCATTTGAAAATCTACTTCTAGTAGATTAAATGGAGTTCTATGAAATCACCTCCTTCTTTGGATAATTCTTTCTTTTTTTGCATCTTTTGAATCCATTGATGGTCTTGGTGAAGAAGCTAAAGGAGCATCATGATATGAAAGAAACTCCTCAGAGGATTCATAATATAATTCTTCTTGAAATTCTTGAATCCTATCAATGGAATCATATATAATTTTAAGCATTCTTTCAATGGAATCACCATGGAGTTCATTCTCCCGAATATTTTGTGCTTCTTGGCTCTTTTTGAGGTCATCTAAACATATATGAATAATCATTTTATAAACCCTATGCATTTAGAACAAGAAGAAATCTTCTTGAATATTCTTTTCAAAACTTTGAACCATGGAGACTCTGGTTCCTCAATCTAATCCGAAGCAGGGCCTCAAATATCTTGAAAATAAATGGTTCCCTAGTGGAGTCACCAAAAATGTTGAGTTGTTGACCAAAAAATGGTCAACCCTATTTTTCCTCTCATGCAATAATAAAAAAAAAAACGATATTAGAAAAATAATTTTTTTGAATGATAACAAGTCCATTGTGTAGCCCTCAATCTCATATTCGCCACACATTTTTTCAGATTCAAAATACGAGTTCGTCTGCTCAAAATATCTAGGATTACATATAACCAACAAAAAGGAGCTTCTTCCATGTGGAGTAAAGCTAATTTTCTTGGAGTTAAGAATTCTCGGAACCATGTCCAATTTCTTGGGACTATGATTATTGTCTTCGAACCTAATTATCTTGGAAATCAACTCTAAATATCTTGGAACAAGTCCTTTTTATTTCTTGCAATTATTCTTTACCCCATGGAATACACCACACATTTCTTGGAATAATACTCTCATATTCTCACACTTAGAATTTTTTCTAAAAATTCACCCCTTATCTCTCTTCCCCTTACTTCTCTCCACACCACGGCGGGTTGGTGGACTCATGAATCACCTGAACCCCTCACCTACCTCATCTCCCCAACCTGCCATGCTCCTTCACCACTTTTCCTTCCTTATCTCTCATCCCCTTAACCCCTACCCCCCTTACTCCATACTTAAACTTATTTTCAATTGGTCGGACTCATACCCCGTCATTCCCCAACCCATGAACCCAACTCCGCTCCCCACACTTTCCCTCCCCCTACATCACCCTACATCACCCTTATCCCTCTACCACCTACATTTATCCCACTACCTACACTACCTGTATCCCCTCTCGTTCTACCTTCTCCTTCCCATATTAATTTATATATTAAACTAATCTAAGAATTACCAACCAATTATTACATGACACATGGAAACTAATTAATGGATGACATGGGGTAGATTGGTGACCTATCACACGATGAAATGTGGTGACATGTGGATTGTTGATTGATTTCCACTGGGCGCTGACTAGACATGGGTGGAGGATGACTTTTGGTCAAAATATTAATTATTAACTAATTTCTTATGGAAGGTCGAGTTCTTAAATATTCTTAGTCTTCTTTGCTTCTTATTAAGTGTACATTACATTCTTCAATATATACACTAAATATTCTTAAAATCCCATGCATGTAGGATAAGATTTTGAAGAAAAAGTCAAAATTCTTAAGGAGAAAAGTGAAATTTAATCAAGGGCCCATATTGCCCAACAAATTTAATCGACGGTTGCTAAGTTGTGTCGTTCTGGAGGCCATAAATTGAGATTCCCGTGTTGGAATTGCAAAAACATTACCCAGTTGGAAAGTTATTTCGACAAGGAATATGTTGGAATAGGTTTCGAGGGTTGGAATTGGTCATATTTTTCTCAAAAATTAAAAGAACAATTGACCATATGTTTATGCTTTGTTGATAAATTTGTTTGACAACTCGACTTCACGAGCTCATATCTTGAGGTCCAGGAATCGAAATCTCACCCAGAAGGACTCGTTGGAAAGATAAGATGATGAATATCACATATCACTTGGTTTCCATGGATAAAACATTGGATATCCTATCTAGAAAAATAAAACACTGTCCCATTTTTAAAAAGGAAATTAATTAAATATTTGAAAATAAAAGTTTTTTTTTTATTATTATTAAAGATGGAAAAGGACCCATTTCAAGATATGAATATAAAAGATACAAATTAATTAATTAGGATTTAATGAGGCATTAATTAAAGTGAATATTTCAAGAATAAAAGTGTACAGGAAATTCAAGAAGAGAAAACCCTAACTTCCTTAAGGAGTTAGAAGAGAAAAATTTTAAAAGGAAAGAAAGTGCTTCATCGGGGGTTCTAGGATCAAAAGGGAAGGGGAAGAATATCAAAAGAAGAAGGGACAGACATCAATATGCAATGAAACTTTTGATCAACAAAAATATATCTCCATCTTCTCCACTCTTTTTCCTCTTCTACACCATTTCCTTAAAGTTTTATGCTTGAAATTATGAATTGAGCACAAGGTTGAGATTCTTGAGTGTTCCTATCGTATTATTCAAAATAATATTCTTATATGATCATGGAGTATTCATAGCCATGTATATGACTGTCAAATATTTTGTTTATTGTTGAATATATTTCATGAATAAAAATCCACAAAAAATTGTTTTTGGGGCATGACTTCAATGATGTTTCAGACCTTGGTACTTCTGAGGGTGAGATGTTTGAAGTATGCTTATCAAATTCTCTTTTTTTATAATTTTTATACTCTTTTAAAATTCTTTGAATGATCAAAATTGTTTCCTCCTATTTCTTAAGAGAAAATATGGATGTACTATTTATATCTTATTAAGAGGGTTGTATATATGATGTTGAACACAAAGATATTTTGATATTTAAGCACCCCTTCAATATTTTTATTGTTAAAATACTTCTTGTTGCAGTTAAAAATTAAATAAGGCTATTGAAGAACTATTTCATGTACAAATCCAAGCAATAAATATCTGGGGTTTGTTTCTTAGCACTCTCCCTAATCCAAGATATTAAAGATATATATTTTAGCCAAAGAGGAGTATCACCTCTATAAAAGCATAGGGGGATTCATATCCTTGTGAGGTTGTTGTTTCGATCTTAACATATTCAAACATCAACAATACACAATACATATATGCCAACAAATTGACTTTGATTTATTTTTCAATCATTGGATTCAACATATACACAATAGGTATATGCCTATGAATTTTTTTAAACTAACAATAACAAATATACCATGCTATTTCAAAAGAAATCCAATCAATTTGCAAAGTAACTTTTAACTCGACATAGCTCCAAGGGTTATCTCGATTGGTTTAGAGCCAGACGTGAGTTTTCATGATTGTTGTTCGTCATGGGTTTTACTCTCTTTATTCCCTTGAGGTGAGGTCCCATAATCAAGGCTGATGGATGAAGGTTTACCCTGTTTACAATCCATGGAACATGGGGAAGTACTCGAAGGGTTTTCCGCAAGTTTCTTTCCTTGAAAACAAAACAAAACAAAAACTTAAAAAAAACACAATACACAGTGAGGATTCTAATAATTACTTTTAATAAGAAATATACTATGCTAACTCAAATAAAACACCAATTGATCACTCTAATATACATTACCGATTTCTCAATAGTTAATTTTGAATAATCTCTCTCTCTCTCTCTCTCTCTCACACACACACACACACACACACACACAATGTCTACAATGCATATGCACCATGGTTTATAGGAATGATTATATATGACTCTTCCCATACTCTACGGGTTTTACTTCTACGAACAACAAAAATAAGGAATGAGCCTATTTGACTCTTCTTATTCCACCCAAGTTTACTTCTAAGATCAACACAAAATCACTAATAGTTCATTAGCTTGGGAAATGAGTCCATTTTCTCATTTCTATCCCATAAGATTTTATTTCACTAAACAAAAAGAAAAACTTTTGATAGTTCATTCATTTAATCAAACAATTTCTCATAAATTTTCTCAAAAGAAATAAAAGTTAATTCACTTCTTGAAAAAATATATGTGTGTGTGTGTGTGTGAAATAATTGTTGATAATAATAGATAACAAATATATTAATACAAAAGTTGACAAATATGTTTATGCAATATTTATCGTAGAATTATTTTGATCCTTGATATTTGAATTCCAATCCTATATTCTCCTTTCATCCACTTTTTTCGGTCTTTGGATAGTCCACCGATTGACCACCCTACAACTCCAATGGGTACTCTCCTTCTCCAAGGATCCCCGCACTATGATGGGCTTGTATGAAAGATATCAATCCAACAAAATGATTAAAGAGTGAAGAATCAAACTTAAAAGGAAATCCCCACCTCTTGAGCACTCTCCAATAGACCAAACTTTTCAACAATCACCAATAGAAAGTAAATTATTATGACAACCATCCATCATTAGGGTGAAAATTATCCATGAGCCCTCTAGCTCAAGCCCTCCTCTTATAGGATTTGTGGCCCATACCACTTGTCCATCTCATGTAAAATTGTATTTTAATAATTCATTAATTATCTATTATTCACCCACCCATGTGTCACTCACATGCATAAGTGAAAAAGTAATTCCTTATTTAAAAATATTAAATAGTAATTAATCCTCACCCAACTTCCACATTTCCTATTTGTACTCCTAGATGCACCCTTAATCTCCTTCTCATTTCTTGTTTGAGTGGATGCACATGTAGTCACTACTTTAGTTATTTATTAACTCTCTTTAATAACTCACAACCCACTTTTCTTTTCCCAAACTTCTATTTGAATTTGAATTCATTGTTCCTCTTTCTTCTTCTTAATTCATGGGTGCACTCATAATTAATTTCTAGTTAATTAAAAAATACTTATTTTCTATTTCATGCACATTTGAAATGCATTTATCTTCACATGATTTTAGATGAACCATTTTGTTTCTCTTAGTTATGAAATGTATTGATCTATATGTTCAATTTATCAATCAACCATGCATTTTATCTTTTTCTCAAAATAATTAAAATGCACATGCTAAATCAAATATCTTTTACTTGCTTAATCAAATATGTTTTCAATATATACTCAAAATATTATAAATGATACCAAGGGTGCCATTATTTTCCATTCCCTTCAAGTATCCAACTTTCTTGGTGGGGGGAATGGTGCAACTATTGAAACCCTATCATCTGAACCTTTGTCACCCTTGTTGAGAGACTAATGGTCACTGAGGAATAAGCATGACTCTTGCAGAAAAGGAAACACTATAAGAACATTGTCGTTTTCAAAACAAAGCTTACTCTTCAAATGAAAATGAGTTTTATATTGAACACTTTAAATGCAATATTTTCGAACTTTTTGATGCAACTCTTTTATTTTCAAGGAAACATGCAATGCAACTCTTGAAAAATGAACGAATTTTACTTTCTCTTTTTGAAAATGAAAACTACTATTGACAAGAACCAAGAAACCCTAAACGTCTAAGAGTGCAACTAAATTTGATGCAAATGCAGAAAAATAAAAGTATGTTAAGGATAAGGCCTTTTTGTTTTTCCCTTTCAGTTATATAAGGATGAAAAGAACTAAGGGAAGAAAACCGATCTAGAAAGAAAACTTTTCTTTTTTCATTTTCTTTGAACTAGGAAAACAAAGCAAAAAATGAAAAACGAACACAATTTTTCTTTTTTTCTTTAAAAGTAGAAATGCAAAGGTAGAAAGACAAGAAAAATTTCAAAACAAAGCCTTCATATTATAGCGAAGACTACTAAAGAAATCTGGAAATCAAAGAACTTGAAAGAACGTCTTCCATACCATAAAGCAAATAAAAAAGGCTTAAAAATGAACGAAGCACCAAGCAATTTTTATTTTTATTTTAATTTTATAAACATTGACTACTTTCTGAAACTGTTAAGAGACTTACGGAGACCCAGAGAGTCCAAAAGAACCCCCACAACCGCAAAAAAAACTTTGATCATGCAAAAAGCAAGAAGAAACCACCTTGCAGGACGTATATGCACATGTCTACAAGGAAATGTGCATACATACATGCTTTTCCCTTATGCATATAACATATATACACTTATGTCTCTTAAAAGAAATGCATATACAACTTAGAACTTCAAGAGAAACTTGGAAAGAATTGATTTCAAAGCTTGAGAATGAAGGCTAAGGTTCTAAAATATTAACTACAACAATATAAATAGAAACAAATCCAAAAAACAAAAGAAAACAAGAAGAAAGCACCCTAAACTAACCCAAAGGAGACTCTTCCCAGTGGAGTCATCAATTCTGTTTGTAGAGAATGAACTTCTATGGTTGGGCTAGAAGCCAAAACTGAGTGATTTCCCTAAAGAACTATATTTATTCCCAATAATTCATAACTAACTAACTTATAACGAACAAAAACAAGACTAACCTAGGTCCTGACATTCAAATTAGATCCCTCATGCAAATCCTTGCTTCAACATTCCACTCCAAAGCTTTCTCTGATAACTTGCACACCAAGAGGAAGAAAGCTACAAGGAAGGTAGTTACAAATAATTAAATTTCAACTATACTAATTGAAATTAAACACATTGGTATTCTAGATAATCAAATGCTCAAATATAACAATAGTGAATTAAAACACAACATTGGAATAGGAAAGAGAGTTATTTATTATGTTAACAACATGAAGTCAAGAAACAATATGACGCTACTATAGAACTGACATCTAGGTTCCTCCACCCAAACCAATGAAGACTAAATCACACCTCCTAATTATTTTCTTGAGACGGGTCCAAGAAAGAGAAAGAGTCACTTTCTGACGAGATAAATGAACAAATATGGTTGGAAACAAGGGTTTCTAGAACTGAAGGGAATATCTTGTAGACAATGGAAAAGGGGCTTGCAGACTCTAGCAAACGTTTTCCAGCATAATGATGCTCCAAAGATTGATTCCTCTCCTCTACTCCTTGGCATCCTTTTATACTCCAAATAATTGGTTCGAGTGGTTATATATAGGCTATAGGGGGGAAAGAACTAAAGAAACACGTAAACCCCACCCAAAATTTAGCAATTTTATATTTTTTTTCTGCCAAAAAAATCCATACACGTGCTATAAAAGAGAAACAAGTATATGAAAAGTTGTATACACCTTCTGCAGGAGCATAGGGAGCATATGGCTTGAAAATGAGGTTTTTAAAGTAATTTTGAGGAGTAACAAAGGGGAATTGTGGTCTGGAAGTAGGAAAATGATTTAACAATCAAGCCAACAAGTGCATCTATGTTGTGAGGTGACAAAATATGCTATAACACTTACAGACCATCAATGAACCATTTTAGGTAGCATGGTTTTTTTAAATAATAGTGATGAATCAACTTAAATTCACAAATCTTAACTAATGATAACTATCTTTGTTATCAATTAATACCTAAATTATGATAAATTTTACCATAAAAAATCAAAAATTATATTTTTATAAAAATATACTTCACCATATCATTTAAGGTGTTCGAATAAGGTGGGACTTTATTAATAATGGAAATGACATGTTCTTATAATGGTCAAACAATTTCCACTTCCAAGGAGAAGTAATGAAAATAAGGTCCATCATCCTAAATTAAGAATATAATATCGCGCAGGTCCAAGTGATAAACACTAAAAAATAGAAACAATAAACAAAGGGAAAATGACTTCTCATTTTTAATTATTCTTCTTGATCATGAGCCTTGAAGTCTAAGTAAATATAATATTAATTATAACATTAAATAATGATATCACAATCAACAAAACATTTTTGTTTTAGTTGGCTCCTATGGACCATAAAACAAAAAGACCTAGAATATAAGAGAGTTAAAACTAAGAATAAGCCTAAATCCCATAGAAAATCAAGTAGACAAAGGCAAGGTGATAAATGATTGTAGTGGAAATGGAAAAAAAAGAAAAAATGAAGAGTAGATTTTATGTTCAACTGACTGTGATGGAGAAATCTCATATCATTCACTTTCTTGCAGTTGGCTCCTTTATAGTCATCTATTGTGTTTGAGGTGGCATAACTGCTCTAATTGTTTCTTGATTTTTTGGTTCAGTAATTTCAATCAACACTTTTTTCAACCATTCCTCAACATGCTCTCTCAAAGGTGCCACAGTGATTTCATGTTTGTTTTTAATATCGAATAATTGTCTTTTGAATTCCCTCAGGTCTAGTTCTGATTGATGCAATGTGTTGTCCACCTCATCATTTATGTTGATATACCAAACCAAGCATATTTCAACTTCATCCTTGGAAAATTCTCTAGTTTCAGTAAATTCATTATCCCAAGAAACTTTTAATGCTTTAAGTTGTCCCATTAAAGATTCTTTGGTTAATATCATGGTATCCATCAATAAATCGAGACCATATAATTCCTTTGTAAGACACACAATATTAAGAAATAAAATACTCTTTTTATTCCGTAGGGCCTCAATTTCATTTATCATTTCTCTTAAATTTTTAATTCTCCATAACCAACATGCATTAATTTGTTTCATACGACAAGGGAAAATAAGTTTTTGTTCCTTTCTCTGGGATTAATTTAAATTGGAAACTTTACCTAAAAATGTATTTACACCTTGAAAAATCCTTCATTCTCCAAATATTTCTGCAGATATTCTTTGAAATTATCTATTCTAGAGGAAAAGATAGCAATACTTTGGGCAAGCTCCTGAATTTCTTGAATTATGTCAACCCATTTTTGTATGGAATCACCAACATACTTTCTTACAACTTGCAATAAACTTGATGATCCTTTGTATTTTGTACTACTTTCTGGGATCTCCTCCAATTCAAGTATAGGTTGCATAGAAATTAAAGGTTCTAGGAACAATGGTGTTGGTACCAAAGCACCTTCTAATTTTTTTACTCTTTTTATTTAATTCCAAATTCTCTCTTTCCATTTTGTCAATTGATTGTTTTAATGCATCTCCAATAGATCCATGAACATCTGCAATTTTAGATCATGCTACTCCATCAAAGTCAATTAAAGATTTCCATTGTTCAGATGACTTTTTATTCTTGGTATTAACTTTTTATAACAATAAATTTGTGGTTTCATGATTGTAAGTCGTGTGGTTCAGAGTGAAAAAATCATCTTTAAATATCTCAGGATCCTGAGTAATAATAACACTAACTATTTCTCTCGTATCTAACAACCTTTGTGCAGACCAGTCAATTTCTTCAATGATTTCGTCCATGTCCATAGCATGGCGAATTTCTTGGTCTTCTGGTGCATTTGTTTCCATTGATGACACATTTATTTTTCTTTTTATAGGAGTGTGTGCAACATGTGTTTTCTCAAGGTTTTTCCTTGGTGGGTTTTTATCTCCATAATTTGAGCCCCCAACTGGTGTTTTTCTAGTATCCATTCCACTGGTTCTATTCTTCCTTCTTGATGGAGTGCTTCTTTGAGACATTGTCGGTGAGTTAGAGTTTTGATTTGTTGTTTCTCTATCATTTTTTTATCCCTCATTTTTACTATTTACTTCTCCTGTATTCTTTGAATTTTGGTAGGTCGCTAGTTCCTGGAGATCCAAATTATCTCCGCCACCTTCTTGGAATTGTTCAATTCTGATAAAGTGTGAAGCATACCCAACTAACTGCATATGTGTAGTGAATTTTCTATCTGGTTCAAAACCTTCGACAAGTTTATCTTCCTTCAAACCCATTTGTTCATGATGTTCTACCAACACATTTAGGTGAGTTATGTGTTTAACAATGCAATCCCCAATTTTCCATGGCAAGGGTATAAATTGTTTTTCCCTTTTTTCATGGAAGAAATGGGCCCAAGTTTTCTATTTCTTGCACACTTCTCCAACAAATAGTTTATATGATGTATAAATGGTAAGAGAAAAGGTTTATCCTTACTCCAAAATACTCTAATTCCAGTGAATTCTTCAGACAACTCATAAATCCCTTTCCCTGTGAGGAAGAAATTTTCTTCTAAGGATAGCCTTGATGTGCTTTGTCCAAATATTAACCTTTTGAATTATGAGATGAAATTGTTATGGATTGGGTAAAAACTATATTGGGATTTATGTCTGTACAAAATTGAACACCACACATAAACTGACTCTAACTTAAAATCCACATGTTTTGCGCGAGCCAAATCTTCAAAAACATGGCCATAAGAAATGGTAAAAATTGTTAAGTTTTTACTACTGGTACGCAACATTTTATCCTAGGAAACCCTCATGGGGGAGAAAACCCAACAAAAAATTCCTCAATAATAGATTTCCAATACAATGCCAAGACTAATACCAAAACACCAAAGATAGACCAAGATTTTGCATACACATCTCTTCTCCTTCCACCTGCAACTACAAATTCCTTCAAGATATGTGCACTAGATGAGTGAGTGTGTGTGTTCAAATGAGGCACCATCCTCACATATAAATAAAAGTTGATGACACACTAGGGTTATATCTCTTCACTTGGTGGGGCCGACTTCTCCTAGAAGTGGTTAAAACCAATTTATAATTACTAGGGGATGAATTTACAAATCCCACTATACAAATGTTGTTTGACCAATCCAAAAAAGGGGATTTGATCTTATACAATACCCAACTTGATCAATCCGCAAAAGGGGATTTGATCTATAAAATGATAACTCAAATATAATTAGAATATTCTTCGAAGATACAATATTTCAACACTCCCCCTTAACGAGAAGGGTATTCTACTAACATGACTCAATACAACATCATCAAGAGAAGGAGAGGGAAGCATCATCATCGACATATGGAACACTGACTAGAACATCTATAAATCATCAGAATTTTTTATCATCATCAATATCAACATCGCTTATAGCATGGAGCTCGAGTAACATCATCATCATCATCAACATGAAGCTGAAACATCAACATCAATAGCATGAAGTTGGAACAGAAACATCATCAACAACACGAGGTTGGAACAACAACATCATCAACACCACAAAGCTGGAACAACAACATCAACAACATGTGACAACAAAATGAGGTAGGTGCATCAACAACAACATTTGTGGTACTCTGACAAAGTGTCCTTACCGGACCTTTGGGATCTACCTAGGAATCATAAGATTCCCTAGGATATAAAATCCTAACAAGATACCACATGGTACTTTGACAGACCATCCTTGCCGTACCTTTGGGGATATGCCCAGGAATCATAAGATTCCCTAGGATATAAAATCCTATCGAAGCTACCACTATTGACCACAGCTGGCATATACATGCATAGGTACTCTGACAGACCATCCTTACTGGACCTTCGGGATCTACCCAGGGATGATCAATCCCCTAGGATATAAAATCCTAACGGAACTACCCGTTGTTGGTTAGGATACACATCACTCCCCCTTTCGAGGGAGGTCCTTTCAGACAACACCAAGCTTGTCTTGGAAGTACTCAAAATTCACACAAAATAGAGGCTTGGTCAACACATCTACAACCTGCTCATCTATGCCAACATATTTGAGCTTTATAACTCCTCTCTGCACCATATCACGAATGTAGTGGTACCAGATCTCTTTCTACTTCGAATTATCACGGAACACCAGGTTCTCTGTCATCTTTATAGAACATTGGTTATCACATAGAATCACAGTGGATTTCATCTCCAGATCGAACAGACATGTCAACAACTTCTGAAGTGATATGGATTTACAACTAGCGGAAAATGGTTCAATGCACTCTGCTTCTGTTGAGATGAGAGAAATAGTGGATTGCTTCCTTCTTTTCCATAAAGTCATGGCTGACCCCAAGCTAAAACAACATCCTGAAGTGGTCTTTCTGTCTGAAGCACTTCTATCCCAATCTGAATCAATATAACCATACAGTCTGAATTCATGATCTCTAGTATGAAAGAGACCATAATCCAATGTACCCTTAAGGTATCTCATCACATTATTTGCATCTACAAGGTGAACACTTATGGGCTCCACAAGATACTGAATCAAGGTGTTCACATCAAATCATATATATGGCATGGTATTTGTTAGATACATCAACGATCCAATAATTTTTCTGTATAGAATAACATCAACCAACTCTGATGAAATATCAACCAGGAGCTTCAAATTTGTTTCCATGGGTGTTTTCATGGCTTTACATTCTAACATGTCAAATATCTTAAGTATTTCAACTGCATACTTCCCTTGTTTAAGAAAGATCTTCTCTAAGCTCTGCCAAACTTCAATACCTTAGAAATAATGCATCGGGCCTAGGTCTTTCATCTCAAACTCTGCAATGAGCTTCTTCTTGCAATATGTGATGCGATTTTCTTCTCCTGTCAAGAATAAATCATCCACATATAGTAGCAATATAATTGACTCATCATTCATAACCTTGTGTTAATGTTTAAGCCATTATTATAGTTGTTTTCATTTCATTAGATAACAATAGCATAATCCAAGATCACTGAGAAATACACAATCACAAGAGACACAACATTTATCCTGGGAAACCCTCTAGGGGAAGAAAACCCAGCAAAAATTCCTTAATATAGATAGCCAATACAATGCCAAGAGATCTCTTAAACTAATACAGAAAGTCCTCTCCCAGATATGCACCACTCTCTCTCTCCTTCTTCTCCAACAGTAGATCCAAAACCTGTCTCTCAAAATGAGCAAGTGAGTTGTGTGTCTAAGTGAGGCTCTAGCCTCCTTATTTATATTAGACTGGCACGTGTGAAGTGTCTCTTCACTGGCAGGGCCTAATTCTTATTCTACCTATTATAATTAACATTTGACCAATCCGCAAAAGGGGATTTGGTCCTATTACAATATCCAACAAGATCAATCCACAATGGGGATTGATACGATAAATAATATATCAAATAATAATTAGAATACTCTTTGCAGATACATTATTTCAATACTCACCCTTAACAAGAAGGGTATTCTTCAACAACATCATGCGATAGAGAGAGGACAACATCATCAACAACATCAAGTGGGTGAGAGGACAACATCATCAATATCATCTTGGAACATTGACTGGCATATCTATAAATCATTGGAAGTTTTCTTCATCGGCAACATCGTCATTCTCAAAGGAATGCCATCTTCATTTGCATCAATATGTATTATTATAAAAACTGATACATCATCATCATCATAGCATAATGCTGGCTCATCATAATACAAGACTAGCTTTACGTCATAGCTGTCAAGATGGAAGCTCAGTACTTGTCTCATCTCAATGTCTTGCTTTATGTTACAGCACTCAGGCTGGAAGCAAGATACTAGACTGGCTTTACGTCACAACTATCAAGCTGGAAGCACAGTACTAGTCTTATCTCATCGTCTTTCTTTACGTCACAACACTCAAGCTAGAAGAAAGATACTCGTCTCGCTTTACGTCACAAACATTAGGTTGGAAGAAGGATACTAGACTGGATTTACGTCATAGCTATCCAGCCAGAAGCTCAGTGCTAGTCTCATCATATGATCTTTCTTTATGTCACAACCATCAGGTCGAAAGCAAGGTACACATCCTACTTTACATCATAACCATCAGGTTGGAAGCAGGGAACTAGACTTGCTTTATGTCGCAGCTATATAGACGGAAGCATAGTACTAGTCACACATCATCTTTCTTTACGTCACAACCATCAGGTCGGAAGCAAGGTACACATCTCATCTTGATTTACGTTTGACAACTAGGTCATAAGCAAGGAACATATCATCTTGCTTTACTTCTGACAACTAGGTTAGAAGTAAGGAACATCTCATCTTTCTTTACGTCTGACAACTAGGTTAGAATCAAGGAACACAACAACTACTCCCTCTTTCGAGGAAGGTCCTTTCGGACTATGCCAAGCTTATCTCGGAAGTACTCAAACTTCACACAAGATAGGGGCATGGTAAACACGTCAGCAACCTGTTCATTCATGCTAATGTACTGGAGCTTTAAGGCTCCTCTCTATACCATGTCATGGATGTAATGATAATGGATCTCTATGTGCTTCGACCTATCGTGGAATATAGGATTCTATGTCATTTTTATGCATCTCTGGTTGTCACATAGAATCAAGGTTGTTGTCATCTCTAATTCAAATAGGCTTGTCAGCAACTTTCGAAGCCATATAGCTTCGCAGCTGGCAGAACATGCAGCAATGTATTCTGCTTCCGTTGTGCTGAGAGCAATACTAGATTGCTTCCTACTCTGTTCTGCCATGAGATCATAAGCTGATCCCAAACTGAAACAACATCAGTTTTTTCTGTCGGAAACACTTCCTGCTTGTCATCGATTATATCCACTCCAATGTGAAATCATGATCTCCATCGCCGTATGAAGTTCGCAATCATAATCTATTGTACCTTCAAGGTACCTCATCACATGTTTCACGGCCACTAGGTGAACATATGCAGGTTCTACCAGAAACTGACCAAAGGTGTTCACGGAAAAACAAATTTCTGGTTTGGTGTTCATCGGGTACATCAGCGATCCAATAATTTATAAATGCGATGTGGCATAAATCAATTACGATGATGATGACCAACAACCGATTTGCTTCCGTGGGTGTATTCGTGGGCTTGCATTCCAACATATCGAATCTCTTCAAGATTTGACCATCTACTTCCACTGGTTAAGGAAGATCCTCTCGGGACTCTACCATACCTCAAGACCCTAGAAATAATGCATTAGGCCAAAGGTCTTTCATTTCAAATTAAGAGGCAGAATCTTTTTACATTTAGTGATGATTTTCTTCTCTAGTTAGAATAAGTCATCTTACATATAGAAGTAAGATTACTAGCTCATTGTTCATGATTTTGAAGTAGAGTTTAGAGTAAGTTTTACTCTTGGTAAAGCCTAAGCTAGATAGAAACTATCTATCTGCAGCCACCTTTTCAAGCTCTAGGGCCTTCAATCTAATATAAGGCTTTCTTCAATCTGAGGACATGAGACTATCTTCAACCTCAAATCCTTGAGGTTGCTCTACTCTCACTTCCTCTTCAATGACACCATTTAGGAAGAAGTGTCTTCATGTCCATCACAGTTAGCCAACTTCCACTTCATCTTAATTTGCCAAGGCTATGATGATTCTGATTAGGCGTATCGTACGAGGTGAATCATATCTCATAGTCAATGCTTCCTTCTAAGAAAGAAGCCATGGCATTAAAATCTTGCTTTATATTTCTCAATACTTCCATGTTAGCATGTTTTATTTTGAAGAGCCATCGAAGGATACCACATCACTTTATTCTTCGGTCTAGAACTATTTCCCATGCCGTTCTTCATTATGGATTGGTAATTCCTCTATCATGGCATCGCCCATTATTTTCTCTAAATGGATTCTTCATGGTGGGCTCCTCTTCTGAGAGATCACACATCAAAGTATGGTGGAGAATGGCTTTGATGCTCTTTGTCACTCATAGTTCCTTGGGGAACATCGTACTTCTCTCCATCTTGAATAAGCTCCTCTAGCCCAAGATGGCTTTGTTTCCTCGGAGGATAAAGTCATCGAGGAGGTTCTTGCACTTCTACTATATCATGAATTAATACCTAGAAGTTCCTCATTAGAGGAAGTCACGACTTCCCTCACTGATTCTGCAAATCACAGGGAACCTCCCTCATTGTGAATGCGGGATTACAGTTCCTCTTCATATGCTCAAAGATGGCATAGTTTAGATTTCTTGAGCATTGCATATTCATCAAAGATCACATCTGCTTGATCTCAATGTGATGTTGACACGGTATATAGATTAAAGCCCTTAGAGACCTCCACGGTATCCACAAATATTCCCTTCTTTCTGAAGGGTCCAACTGTTTCTCTTTTCTTTAGGTATGAATAAACACTTTGGATTGTTGGATTATTATTATGAGGAGAATTAGTCGATGTCTTATTAATTATAATCCTTTTTCTTCAAATGTTATATCAATGTAGAGATTATTATCCAATAATGAGCAATAATAAAATAACAATCACACACATACACATTTTGATGTTTTATTGGAAACCCGTCGGGGAGAAAACCATGGAATGATTTTCTTATATATGTCTGAAGAATTACATTCATTGGGCTTTCCAACCCTTTGTTTTCCATCACCAAAACTGGAGGCTCCAACCCCTAGTTTCTCGGGATACAAACTGAGGGAAGCTCAAACTCCCAAATTATATGGCTACAACGGAAGGGCTCACAACCCCCAATGTTATCCGGCTACAACCAAAATGTGGCTACAACAACCTTTCCTTGCCCGTCTGCCGCCATGAAGTAGAAGTAGAATGATGAAACCAACATCACACTATCACTGTGAGATCTGGCACAGCAAACTGTACCAATAAGTCTGAACCATGCACCAACCTATACCTCAACTTGTTATCAACTTGTACCATAAATAAAGTGCATCAACCATGCACCAACCTTAATCAAGCACATACCATAAACAGTGCATCAACCATGCACCAGCTTTTGTAATCAGCTTTGTACCTTAAACAGAGTGCATCAACCATACTTTTCCAACCTCAACAATCAACCATGCACCAACCTGTAATCAACCTGTACCATAAACAAGTGCATCAACCATGCACCAACCTGTAATCAACCTGTACCTTAAACAAGTGCATCAACCATGCACCAACCTCAACAAAAATCCCTCATCAATTTCATCATCTAAATCTGATTTGTAGCTCTGTAATAGACCTGGTGTATATGATCACATTCTTGCAAACCTTCCCTAACTTTTAAAAACAAAAGACTAGCATTTTCATCAAACTTGTTTTTAGTCTCACATGCCTAGTTTTGGATTAGTCAACAACCCTAACTTGAAGTAATCATAACTTTGAACATGTAATATATAAAGATCTGAAACTGATACACAATGTTCTTCAGTGTGTTTTATGAAATTCCTCCAAGTGGCACTACTTGTAACCTCTCAAAAAATGTGTTATAGCAAAAATGGCATACCTTGCTAAATTATGGCTTATTGTAGAGAGCGACCTTGTAGAGAGTTCCCCGCACAAAATATTTGATGAAATGCTATGAAACTGTTACACAGCATACTAAATACTTTACCCTAACCAACACATTTTGTCTCACTAAATTTGGATATGTTATGAAGAAGTTATGACATTTTTACCCGAAACACCTGATTTTGACTAGTTTTAGGACTGACCAAAAACCCTATTTTCCACAGAGTGTAACTCCCAAAATACAACGACCCACAAGATGAATTTTGAATCACATATAATTGGATATGTTTTCTCACTTGCATAGAAATTTCAGGATCTGAATCATTATAGAAAAAAAAGTTATAGCGAAAATGGTGAGATGACCTGAAAATAACATACCTTAGAAAGCACCATCAAAAGAATTTATCCTTCC
>SNQJ01S0054557.1:13982-36596 GCA_010110895.2 Picea sitchensis | reverse complement strand
AGGGGAGGGCACACTTTTCTAGATGGTTTTGGGGCTGAAAATCTTCACCATAAAAAAGCCATAATTTTCATGTATGGCAACAGTGATGTTTTTCACTTGTGAAAGATGCTTCCTTCAGCTTGGCTCTGATACCATGTTAATGTTTAATCCATTATTATAGTTTTTTGCATTTCATTAGATAACAATAGCATAATCCAAGATCATTGAGAAATACACAATCACAAGAGACACAATATTTATCCTGGGAAACGCTCTAGGGGAAGAAAACCCATCAAAACTTCCTTAATATAGATAGCCAATACAATGCCAAGAGATCTCTTAAACTAATACAAAAATTCCTCTCCCAGATATGCGCCACTCTCTCTCTCCTTATTCTCCAACAGCAGATCCAAAACTTGTCTCTCAAAATGAGCAAGTGAGTTGTGTGTCTAAGTGAGGCGCTAGCCTCCTTATTTATACTAGACTGGCACGTATGAAGTGTCTCTTCACTGGCAGGGCCAACTTCTCCCACTGGGTGGTTATAACCACCTTAATGACATTATGGGGCCTCTTTAATATCTGATGGGGCTGACTTCTTATTCTTCCTATTATAATTAACATTTGACCAATCCACAAAAGGGGATTTGGTCCTATTACAATAGCCGACAAGATCAATCCACAATGGGGATTTATCCGATGAATAATATATCAAATAATAATTAGAATACTCTTTGCAGTTACATTATTTCAACACCTTGAAGTATAGGTTAGGATCAACTTTACTCTTGGTAAAGCCTAAGATTATTAGGAAAATATCAATTCTGTCATACTAAGCTCTAGGATCTTGCTTCAACCCATATAGATCTTTCTTCAACATGTAGACATGAGTCTTTCTATCTTCAACTTCAAACCCTTGTGGTTGTTCTATATACACGTCTTCTTCAATAAAACTATTTAAGAAAGTTGTTTTCACATCCATCTGGTTCAACTTCCACTTCATTTTGGCTGCAAGAGCTATGATGGTTCTGATAGAAGTGTATCTATCTACAGGAGCAAATGTTTCTTCATAGTCAATACCTTCCTTTTGAGAAAATCCACAAGCCACAAATCTTGCCTTATTTTTTTCAATACCTTCATTTGCTGCATGTTTTATTTTGTATATCCACTTGGAATATATCACATCTTTGTTCTTTGGTCTCATAACTACTTCCCATACATCATTTTTCATAATGGATTGGTATTCTTCTGTCATGGCGTCCATCCATTCTTTCTTCTGAATGGCTTCCTCAATGCAAGTGGTTTCCTTTTCTACGAGATCACACATCAAGGCCATATAGTTGGAGAATGGATTAGGTTTCTTGCTTTGTCTCATGGTTCCTTTTGGGGCACCATACTTCTCTGCATATTGAATAATTTATTTCACCCAAGTTGGCTTTCTCTTGTGAGAGATCATCATACGGGGAGGTTCCTGATATTTTATCATATTATGATCTTCTAGAATCTATTCATCAGGGGTAACTACAACTTCCTTTACAAGTTCTGCTACTTTGGGAGATACAAGTTCTTCTTCATATACTTCTTCAAGATGACATTTCCTTTATCTTTTGAGTGTTGCATCTTCATCAAAGGTTACATGTTTTTTGATCTCAATATGATTGTAACCTGGTATGTAAATTCTAAAGGCCTTAGAGACCTCATAGTATCCAACAAATATCCCCTTCTTTCTTGAAGGATCCAACTTAGTTCTCTTTTCTTTTGTACAAATACTAGACAACCAAATATTTTGAGATGTCTTACTTCTAGCTTCTTTTTGTTGAAAATTTCTTTGGGAGTTTTGAATTCAAGTGTACTATGGGATAATCAGTTTTCGACATATATTGGTGTTCTTGTTGCTTGATCCCATAAGTGCATAGGAAGATCTTGATCGTGAATCATAGTCTTTACTTCTTCCATAATTGTTTTATTCTTTCTTTCCACTATACCATTTTGTTGAGGATTATAGCAAGTGGTGAGCTCCCTCTTAATCCTGGCATCTTTGCAAAAGCTTCCAAATTCATTTCAAGAATATTCTCCTCCATTATCTGACATGGGTATCTTGATTTTCCTTTCGGAGAGGTTTTCTACCAAGGCTTTGAATTCATTGAACTTTCCAAGTACTTCATCTTTTGACTTCAAGAAATAAACCCAAGTCTTATGAGAGTAATCATCAATAAAGGATACATAGTATACATACCCGCTTAGAGAGGTTGATGGAATTGGACCACATACATCTGAGTGGAAAAGTTCCAATATTCCTTCTGCTTTATTGTTGCTCTTTGGAAAATGATTCTTTATGTTCTTTCCTTGTGCACATCCCCTGCATACAACTTCATGATCAACCTTTAATTCTGGTAAACCTGTAACTACCTTGCTTACATATGGTAAGGCTTTGTAGTTGATCTGATCTAGTCTTCTATGCCAAAGTTCACAAGGACTTTCAATAGAGTGAGTCAAGGCTGCATCTAAGTGACCTTTTAACTTGCACAAACCACCTTCTTTTGTTCCAATAACAACTGCATCTTCTATAGTTTTTCCTTTAGACCACATAATAACTTCACCATCTATGAATTCAACCCTGAAACCTTTCTTATCTAGGGCTGAAATAGAAAGTAAGTTGTTTTTCAAACCTGGTACAGAGAGTACATCCTTCATTCTCATCGGATTTCTTGAATCAAGTTTGCGGGTGGCTTCTCCCATTCCTTTGATAGGGTATTGATAATCATCTACAAGTGAAACATTTTTGGGAAAGTCCTTTTCTATAAGGTTGGAGAGAGTGTTCTTCTGACCTGTCATGTGCTTAGAGGCACCACTATCTATGAGCCAAGTATCCTCTCCAGGTGTCACAGATCATGAGAGAGCAGAAAACAAAACATATTCTTCAATCTCTTCTTTAGTAAACTTCTTGGGTGGCTCATCATCTTCAGCTGCATGGGAATGATGTCTTTTTTTATTTCTCCTCTTGTATCCTTCCCTTCTCGGAGGAAAATTCTTAGAAATGTGTCCCATCTTATCACAATGATAACATTGATAGGAGGAGAAATATTTTCCCTTTATTTGACCCTTATGATATTTATGGAATCTCTTTGGAGAGTGAGATTATTTATGAAAGTGGGTCTCCTTTTGAAAATTAAACTTTTTCTTTCCACCCTTAGCATGAGTAGCTAGGGCTTGATCTTCATCTCTTAATAGGACTTCTTCTCATTTGGCCACTCTTTCTTCTTCTTGAACACATTCTTCCCATAAACTATCAAATTGGAGTTTCTCTTTTCTTGCACAAATAGTTTGGATGAAATCATCCCAAGGTATTGTGAGACCATTAAGAGTTGTCATCATGAGTTCATCTCCATATAAATCGTCTCCAAATTCCTCTAACTGTTCCTTGAATTGAGAAACCCTAGAAAAATAGTCTTGAATTGTTTCTCCTTTTTGCATCTTTGTATTCTTGAGTTGGGTTCTCAAGTTCATCTTCTGGTTGATTTTCTTTCCTTCATACATTCTGGTTAGGGCATCAAACATATCTTTTGGAGTTTTCTTAGAAGACACTTGAGGGATCAAGTGGTCTTTAATGGAATTTTCAATTATTCTTTTAGCCTTAATCATATCCTTCTTGTACTTCTCTTTAGCTGTATTTTCTTCGGGTTTCGGTACAATTTATTCTATGAATTTTGCAAGGTCATTCTATTCAAGAATGGTTCCAATTATGTACTTCCAGGCACATAAATTTTCCACACCTTCTAGATTTTCAACGAGCTTGGTGCTTGCAGACATCTTGACCGGTAGCTAAGAAAATGATCAAAAAATGAAAGTGCTCAAAAATTGAAACTGAGCTTACCAGGAGATGTGTTGGGCTGAGGAGAGTTTGTTGGAGCTAACTGTTTTAGAAAATTCCAAGTTTTACCCCTTGAAACTTGACCTGTGTAATTTTGGACTAGTATTTCTAGTACTGGTTCTAGTTTCCTAGTTTTCTGGTTTTTTGTACCAGTCAAAACTAGGGTTTGACTTTTCAGAGAATCTGGCCACTAAAAAAGTTCGCTCAAGCCACCAAAAGATGCGCTAGTGTAGGATGCACTTCCCAAGATAGTTTTTGGTCAAAAATTCATCTTCAGTAAAAATCCCTAATTTTCTTGTACGACAACAATGATGTCTAGATACCCAGTGAAAGATGCTCTGTTCATTCAAACTCTGATACCTTGTTAAGTTTTTACTATTGTTATTAGGTTATTTCCAAATTGCATGATCATTCAATGCATTTCCAAAACAACATCATAAAGAGGATCACTGAAAGAAACACAATCACAAGGTACACATCATTTTATCTTAGGAAACCCTCATGGGGGAGAAAACCCAACAAAATATTCCTCAATAATATATTGCCAATACAATGCCAAGACTAAGACCAAAACATCAAAGATAAACCAAGACAAAGCATGTGCCTATCTTCTCCTTCCTCCTACAACTGCAAATGCCTTCAAGATATGTGCACTAGATGAGTGAGTGTGTGTGTTCAAATGAGGCACCATCCCCACAAATAAATACAATTTGAGGAGGCACTAGGGTTATGTCTCTTCACTTGGTGGGGCCGACTTCTCTTAGAAGTGGTTAAAACCACTTTATAATTACTAGGGGTCGACTTTACAAATACCACTATACAAATGATGTTTGACCAATCCAAAAAAGGGGATTTGATCTTATACAAGACTCGACTTGATCAATCCACAAAAGGGGATTTGATCTATAAAATAATAACTCAAATATAATTAGAATATTCTTCGAAGTTACAATATTTCAACAAAAATGAGGTAAGAAGCCATATCAAATTTATGGGTTATTTTGAGGTTATTCAACTAGAAAGAATTTTCACTTGAAATGAGATAACCCTAATCGATGATAGATTTTTCATGCATAGCATATATTACATTTCTTGTTACAAACATAGTAGATTCCAATCCGAGAATGTGGGAAAATAGCCAAGCAAATTCTTTGTATGGGAATTTTAGCAAGTTTACCTTGATTTTATAAGTACTAGGGTTGTAGGTTGGATCTTCCAAATAGTTTCTCAATAATTTGTTCCCTCCCTTGTGCTACTTCAAAAATTCATCATCTTCCTTGCTCTTGAATTGCATAGTTGGCACAGGTAGTCGTAGCATTTTAGAAAATGTTGAGGGAGCTAAAGAAATAGGATGTTGACCTTGCATTTGAATTATTCTTCGTTCAAAAACAAATTTATTTGCACACCATTGAATGGTTTATTTCATATCAGTTACTTCTGGAACACATCCTACTAATGCAATTCCAGAGGTCCATATTAGGTTCGCCTTCTTCTTAGCTGGAGGAATATTTATTAGTACTTGTATGCCCTGGACCACTGGAACTATTGAACTTCATGACCAAGTGTGTTCAGTATATCTCCAAAAAATACTTCCTTCTTCTTACTTGACATATTTTCTTCTTTTTACAAAGGTGGTGCTACTGTCAATACTTACGGGTTGGAATTTTTATTTTATTTAAATTCCACTATGTATTTCCTTGGTAACTCAATCAGTCGTAGATCATGCTTTAAATGTCATAAATTGTCATGGAACTTGGATTTATTGTGACCCTTAATAGATGCATTGTTCATTAATAACGACATTGTACTTTTATGAATGGTGGATGATGTGGAAAGGGTAATTAATTTGAAAGGAAATGGCGATGTGATGGTATGATAAATAGAAAGTGTTAAGTATGGAGGTGTAAAATTATGTATGGGAAATGTTACAGAAATGTGGACTTGTGGGGTTGCAGGGTTGTGCAATGGTAGAATTAAACTCTTGTGAAATAATCTTCAGGAAATGGTGACGATGAATGCATTGAGATTCATGAATAAGGTTAAGTGTTGGGAGAAATGCAGACTTGCAGGGTTGTGAGGTTGCAGATCATAGAAATTTAATGAGTAGTAAGAAGATTTGCTCTGCAATGAGAAATATGGATAAGTATGAAAAAAGAAGTGAGCAGTGGAAAGTGGATGCAGACTTGTAGATTTGTGGAGGTGGAAACTTAGGAAAGGATTTATGGATGGCATGTGGCTTTGCATCCACATTGCTTGAAGTTTGACTAAGTACTCAAAGAAAACGAAAAAGGAAACAAAGTAAGAGTCTTGGCGAGTGCATGGTTGCGGACCTTAGTAGTTCAAAAAATATTTAAGCATTGTTATGTAGCTCCACATCCAAGTCATTTGAAATTTTTTTATTAAGTACTTGGATTTTTTTTATGTAAGAGAAGAAAACCGAATAAAAATAAGCTAAGAAAAATGTAAAAGAAATCCTCAGAGTGGTTGAATGACAATACTAGACCGGTCGAAATTATGGATCGACATATGGCTCCAATTGTGGGATAGTGACCCCCTACGGGTTGCTAAGAATCCAAAATCATGTTCCAATGGGCTATGGAGTCTAGTAAAACAAATCAAAAAATGTACAGAAGAAAATAAAAACTATATACAAGGTTTCTTGTTTGTTGGGTCATCAACAAAAGAAATGATTCAGATCTTGCCCATTGATAGGGAACAACTAAATTGTACCATTCATATATTTGAGGATGTATGAATTACAACCATTTATTCTTTCAATTTGGTATGGGCTGATCCACAGAGCTTCAAATTTTGTGTGAGATGATGGATTCTCTTTGGCTTTGTTCCATAGCAAAACTAATTGGTCTTTTTGAAAATCCTTTGCAGTTGCACTTTTATCAAAATAATTCTTAATTGTTTCTTGCCTCTTTTTCATTTCTAATACCACCTACTTTCTTTGTTCTTCGAGTTGTAAAATTTCATTATGTCTTCTTTGCATTCGTGATTGTTCCTCATCTTCATCATTAACAACTAGTGCTAATGCATTTAGTTCCATGTGCAAAGATAATCTTGCCTCTTTTCCATATACCAAAGTAAAAGGAGAATGTCAAGTTCCCTTTTTTGGAGTAAGTCAACTTTCTCAAAGTGCATTTATCAATTTATTATACCAATTCTTGTGGTTTTCCTCAATAGTTTTCTTGATAATCTAAATCAATGTCTTGTTTGTAGATTTTCCCATACCATTTCCTTATGGGTAGTAATTGGAAGATTGACCCATGATTATTCCATATTCACCACAATAATTGGTGAATTCAGACCCAACAAATATTGAACCATTGTCAGTTATGAATTTTTATGGCACACCAAATATAGATAATATGTTTTGTTTGAGAAAATAGATCAAGTGGTTAGAATATGCATTTCTTAAATCTGTTGCTTCTTTCCATTTTGTGAAATAATCAGTTGTTGTAACAATATATGAATGTCCTTTGCTAGATTTTGGATTTATTGGTCCAATAATGTCTAGACCCCATTGAACAAATGGCTTCTCTACCATCGATGATTGTAAGGGCATATCATCCCTCTTCATTTTTCCTAAAAAGGTTTGACACGAAATGCATTTTCGAATGAATTCATAGGAGTCTTTAAATATCGTTGGCCAATAGAAACCAACTCGAATGATTTTATGGGATGTCACCACTGGTGAAAAGTGTCCTCCAAATATTCCCTGGTGGGATTATCGTATTACTTTTATGGATTTAATCTGATCCAAACATCTTAATAATATACCATCAAGAGTTCTCCCGAACAATAATCCTGATGCTAGAACATAATTGTTTGTTTTCATTTTCAAGTTTCTTCTTTCCTTTAAAGACATTTCTAGGGGTAATTGGCCTAAGTTCAAATATAAAATGATATCCCTATACCATTCATAGTTCTCCAAATTGTTTTCTTTAATTACAATATTAAATCCATCAACAAAAGAAGTATTTACAGCTTCAATTCTTGTCATGTATTTACATAATCCTTGTCCTCTAACAACCTTTAATGGTTTAATCTCTATGTCGTATTCTTGAATCTTGGCGAACCAATTAGCCTATCTTCCTTCTTTGAGTCTTTGGTTCAACAACATCTTAATTGGTGAATGTAGAACATAAACAATAACATTATTTGAAAGAATATACATCCTGAAATGGGCAATTGCCTTTACAAGTGAAAGAGCTTGTTTTTCAACAGGTGAATAATTCAATTCATAATCATGTAACATTTTACTCATAAAAGCAATTGGAAACTCTTCCCATTTATGTTTTTTCTGGGTGATAATCGAAGAAATGGTTTCATCTGAGGAAAATGAATATAATATGAATTATTTATCAAAATCATGACTCATAAGGACTCGAGAAGTAGTAATGGCAAGTTTAATTTATGTGATTTTTCTTTGAATTTATGGTGTCCACTCAAATTATTGGTCTTTCTTCAGTAGTTTGTTGATGGGTTTAACAATGGAAGCATAGTCAGGGACAAACCTTCTTAAAAAATTAATCTTCCCAAAGAAGGATTGCACTCCCTTTTTTAAGGTCGAGGGGTTCATATCATTTATCGATTTGATTCTTTCGGGATCTATGTATACTCTTTCCTTACTCACAACATGGCCAATCAACTTTCCTTCTGTTATAGAGTTTTTTTTTTTTTGGATTCAATGATATTTCGTATATTCTATGCTTCTCGAATATCTGTCTAAGATGTATGAGGTGTATCTCTCTTGATTTTGAGTAGACAGTTAAATAATCGTGATAGTCAACCATGAATTTTCCTATAAAATATTTAAAAGCATGATACATGGCTTTCTAGAAAGTAGAACCTGCATTTTTTATATGAATGGCATTATGATATAGGCATACGTTCCCTAAGGGGTTACAAATGTTGTTTTTGGCCTATCCTCCTCATCCACAATAACCTGATTATATCCTGAAAACCCATCTAACATTGACATTAATGAAGACCCTGTGACTTATTGAAGAATCATTTCCATGTTTGGTAACGGGTAACTATCCTTTATACTAACTTTATTAAGATCTCTAAAATCAACACATAAGAAGATCTCACCAGTTTTTTCCTAACAACTACTAGGTTTGAAAGCCAATATGAATGCCTAATGGGAGCAATTATGTTTTCCTTCTCTAATTTCTCAATTTCTATTTTTACCAAAGGCTTTATCTTGGGGTTAATTATTCTCAATTTTTGTTTGAAAGGATTAGCCCCCTCTTTCATAGGTATGATATTTTGGAATATTGATTTATCGTATTCATTTAAGTCACTATAACTCCATGCAAACACATATTGAAATTATTTTAAAAGCCGAGTGTACTTGTCCCTTCCTTCTTTAGTACAGCTAGTACCCAAGTTTATATACTTTGGTGATTCAAGACTACCAATGTTTATCTTATAGGTTTCTTGAAATTTTCTAACATAAGGTTCTTCAAGTGGTTTTTAAATTTTAGTTTGTTCATCTCTCGTAAAGAGGGATTCCAGACTGACGTATTTTTTTGGAGCAGGTTTTCTGATTTGCTCTTGAATTTCTTCTTGCAAATTCTGACCTTCTTCTAAGTCTTCTTCAATTATGGTAACATCATCTATGAAAAAATTTACCACATGTTCATCATTCTCAAAAAATTGTAAGTGTTTTTTATTGTATGGGACTGATAGTCGAAAAATAATCTTCACATGATAAGTGCCTTCTTGCTACAAATATTTTGTTTTAAAAAAGGATGCAGTGATTGCTAATGTATCAACTTTTTTATTCTTTTCTCTGGGGATAAATATTGATATTGAATTATTTGAAAGAGTCCATGAGTTATGTCACTATTTTAACATAACATTTCATTTTTTCCTTTATGATTTTATATTTTCCTTTGATATTATTTATAATCAATTCAGAATCACCGGTTACTATTAATTGTTCAACGTTCATTTGAATGGAAATGATCATTCCTCGAATTAATGCTTCATATTCAACTTCATTATTAGTGCATGTAAATTCAAGTCTTATGGCATGAGGATATATAGTAGATTGTGGGTTTTTGAAAATAATTCCAGCTCCATTTCCTGACTTAGAACATGCACCATCAAAAGACATTTTCCAATATCTTTGAAAATAATCTTGTTCTTTTATCTTTTCTTGAGTGCATATCTATTCTGAATCAAATACATCATAGTTTCCCATTCCAAATCAAGATAACTTCTCATCAATTCATTTTCCTTTCTTTTGAAAGAAAAAGTTTTTCTTATTTCTCTAGGGACCCTTACCATTGTTCCATATTTATTCGAGAGCATCATACAACTTATGTTGTTCATGATGTACCCCCCAATCATTGAGGACCAATCCCTTCCTATAACAACTCCATATGTTGGAGGCAAGTCTACTACTACAATAGTGAAAACGATGGTGATATGAGGAGATGCACTTATCCAGGTATAAAAATATCTAATCTCTCCATAAGCTACAACTTTTGTTGATTCAATAGCATGAATGCTTTCACCATTTTCATAATTTCTAGTACATTCCATTCTGAGTGTTTGCATCACTGATAAAGGAATAATGTTATTAGTAGCTACATTGTCAATCAAAAAATTGTGCAGAACGACTTCATAGTTCTCTGTGGTGGTGTAAAATGGTGTAAATTTTGGTTTAGGTTTGGTTGAAGAATAGCTTTATTACTTCCTTGAATTTATTACTGCAACTTCCATTCTTGTATCTGAATAATAAAATATTTTCATCAAGTTCTCTCTTTTTTGTGGAATATTAACTACTTCCATACAGGGAAAAGTAATTTTGAGTTTTGAAAGATCATCCATTATGTTATATTGCATTTGTCTGATTAGAAACAGGTGGTTTCTTCGTCATTTCTACTTGAATTGACTTAGTCTTTTCATTTTATGGAACCTCTTTTGCTTTGAATTTATTTATTTGTTCCCTTGTTTAGACGACATTATCTTACAAAATATCATTTTCATCTTGTTCATTGAAAATATAAAATGGTTCCAATTCATCAGTCTATACTAATTCCAAACCATCATTTTGCATAGTTTTTTACCCTAGGTCAAGGTCTTCAAAACTTTCTTCAATACCACTTTCATATAACTGAAGGGCATTTGGGTTTGGGACCTATGGTGCTCTTGGTCTTTGTTCTTTATTCCTCCTGTCATTTCTTGCTCTTTGGTCTTATGAAGGAAGTAGGTTGGTAGCTCGTCTTAACCTTGTCATTTCATTTTCATTTCTCGAATTGTCCTATTCATATAAGCTATCTCATTTTTTTGCTTTCTTTCTTAGGATGTGGCTATATCATTTCTTATGTTTGGGATAACACCCTAAAATATTCCATTAATTCCTCATTTCTCAACATTCCTTGAGCCCGAAGATATTTGGTTTGATATGGTTAAGTTATTCATTTCTCTTTCAACTTTTCCAAGGATAATTTCAGGATTGTCATTTGTTTCTATCATAATTTCTTCCATCCCAATCGCTTTGTGCATAGATCCATCCAAATCGTTTATTTGATCAGCCCTGATAGCATAGTTTACATTTGTTGTCATAGCATTCTTATAACAACCAAG
This sequence comes from Picea sitchensis, assembly GCA_010110895.2. NCBI lineage: Eukaryota > Viridiplantae > Streptophyta > Pinopsida > Pinales > Pinaceae > Picea > Picea sitchensis. The sequence continues at coordinate 25,135 of SNQJ01S0054557.1, read as the reverse complement.
TATAGTTGGGTCGTTTGGTCTTTGATCTCCAGGGATTTTATTTAGCACCTTGTAAAATCGCAAATTGAAATCTTGTATCCTTCCACCTTTATTCAAATGGATTTGAGTGAACTAAGTTAATAATGTGTGGTACACGACTAAAGGTACATACATGGCCATAAACATAGTTTCTATATCATCGAAAGACACAATTGATCAAGATGGAAGGGACATATACCATTCATGAGCTAGGATAATCAATGTTTGAAAAAACAATCTCACCATTACATCCTCGCGTTCTACTAGATGCAATTCACGCATAGATAAAAATTGTTCCATGTGTATTTTCGAGTCCATTATTCTATCTCCTAAAAATATTGGTAAGGATCCTTGTGGGAGAGTGGGTAATTGATGCTATTCACCAAAAAGGTTAAGGGGGATATTCCTCATCCTTCTTAGTGGGATTCTATATCTTTCTCGATGTTCATAAATTTCATTTATTCTTTCTTCTCGATTTTTAGGGATTTCATTTCTTTTTTCTTCTTGATTTCCATGAACTTAATGTCTTCTTTCTTCTCTATCTCCCATATATTGAACTATTATTATTTCAATTTCATAATTTTCCCCACTTCAAAACTTTGAAGTTGTTTACTTTTACTTCTTGTTATTGGTCCTTTATATGTCTCCGATATTTTTCTGAGTTTCCAACCCTTTGTATTTGTCTTCTTGTGATCTCTCTTTCTTCTTCACGAGCCAGGGTTTCCCAATAATTTTCTAATTTTTCTCTAGTCCTGGATGTTTTCATTTCCATATTATACAATTGATGCAATATGCTCAATTTATTTCCAAGACCAAATTGCAAATTTGGTTGATTTGGGTTAGGTTGAGTCATAAATTTCGGTCTACACAAACCAACATTTTTCTCTCTCTAGTATGGTCGCCAACATGTTGATATAAAAGACTGTTTTATGGTCTTAAGGTCAACCTCACGAGGATATAAATCCCACTATGTTTTTAGAGAGGTGGTACTCCTCTTGTTCTTATATTTCCAAGAAAATAAAATGAAACAAAACAAAGTTTGAGAAGCACGAGACTTAATATTTACATTCACATTCAAGGAAAACAACACATGAGATTTGGGACCAGGTGTTAAAAGAAACTCATATGTACAATATCTACAATGTGAATAGATAAGATGAATACAAAATATAAAGGAATGATATACCCATCATTGCATTTATCAAAACRTTTAACAATACCACAAATAGAGAGAACAAGAAATGAACCGYAAATAAAAGAGAGYTTTAAATTATATTTCAATAAAGCACCAAAAAGATTATGATAGATAGARCATTTGGTAACTCAAGATTCTAGTCAAATTCTTTGAGAATACAACAATGTAATATCCCAAGTAGCTCTCTCAGAGTCTCAAAAATAATAACGAGTCTTTAAATACAAASTAAATGTCTTTAAAGAAAGTAAAATGCGTTCACCCTTCAGAAAGGACTAGGATTGSCTCCCGCAAAGCATAAAATGAAAATACCTAGAAGATAAGAGAAGGAAAACCAACAATCAACCTAAATCCCATATAAAACTRTGTAGACAAAGGCAAGGTGATAAATGATTGTAGTGGAAATTGACAGAAGAAAACTTGAAGAGTAGAGTTTATGTTTGACTTACTGTGATGGAGAAATATCATATCATTCACTTTCTTGCATATGGCTCGTTTATAGACATTTGTTGTGGTTGAGGTGGAATAACTAATCTAGCAGTTTCTTGATTTTATGGTTCAGTAATTTCAATTAATTCCTTTTTCAACCATTCCTCAATGTACTCTCTCAAAGGTGCCACAGTGATTTCATGTTTGGTTTTAATATTGAATAATTGTCTTTCAAATTCCCTCAGGTCTAGTTTTGATTGATGCAATGTGTCATCCACCTCATCATTTATGTTGATATACCGAACCAACCATATTTCAACTTCATCCTTGAAAAATTATATGGTTTCGGTAAATTCATTAGCCCAAGCAACTTTTAATGCTTTAAGTTGAACCATTAAAATTTTTTTGTTAAGAACATGGTATCCATCAATAAATCGAGACCATCTAATTCCTTGGTAAGACCCACAAGATTAAGAAATAAATCACTCTTTTTATTCCTTAGGGCCTCAGTTTCATTTATCATTTCTCTTAACTCTTTAATTCTCTTTAACCAATAGGCATTAATTTGCTTCATACAATAAGGCAAAGGAAGTTTTTGTTCCTTTATCTTGGCTTCATTTAAACTGGAAACTTTAGTTGAAATTGTATTTAGAGCTTCCTTGAAAAATCCTTCATCATTCTCCAAATATTTCTATGGATATTCTTTGAAATTATCTATTCTGAAGGAAAAGCTAGCAATACTTTGGGAAAGCTCCCAAATTTCCTGAATTGTATCAAACCATTTTTGCATGGCATCACCAACATACTATCTTAAATCCTGCAATAAACTTTATGAGCCTTTGTATTTCGTACTTGTTTCTGTGATCTCCTCCAATTCAAGTATAGGTTGCATAGAACTTAAAGGTTACGGGAACAATGTTGGTACCAGAGAAACTTCTAATTATTTTACTCTTTTCTTTAATTCCAAATTCTCTCTTTCCATTTTGTCAATTGATTGTTTTAATGCATCTCTAGTAGCTCCATAAAAATATGCAATTTTAGATGGTGTTACTCCATCCAAGTCAATTGAATATTTCCATCGTTCAACTAACATTTTATTCTTGGTATTAACTTTTTCTAACAATAAATTTTAGTTTCATGATTGTAAGCCGCGTGGTGCAGAGTGACAGACTCCTATTCAAATATTTGGGGATCTTGATTCATAATAACATCAACTATTTCTCCTGTCTCTAACAAAATTTTGCAGACCATTCAGGTTCTTCAATGATTTCATCCATGTCCATAGCATGGTGAATTTCCTGCTCTTCTGGTGTGTTTGTTTCCATTCATGCCATATTTATTTTTCTTTTTATAGGAGTGTGTGCAACATGTGTTTTCTCAAGGTTTTTCCTTGGTGGGGTTTTATCTCCACCATCATCTGAGCCTCCAACTGGTTTTTTTCTAGTATCCATTCCACTCATTTTGTTCTTCATTCTTGATGGAGTGCTTATTTGAGACATTGTCGGTGAGTTATTTTTTTTATTTGTTCTGTATATGTCGTGTTGTTTGTATCCCTCATTTGTACTATTTACTTCTCTTGTATTCTCTGAATTTTGGTAGGTTGCTAGTTCTTAGAGATCCATGTTGGACAGTTGGTTGTCATTGATGTCAACCCTTAGATATTGATGCCAACCGTTGGAGAAGTCTGGAATCCCTAGATATTTGTTTGAGATTGTTGGTGAGTTAGTTTTCATTGATGGAGTGGTTCATGTCAGCATATATGTTGGGTGCATTKAATGAAGTCTACATGACGCCTTTGAGGTGTGATTATGAAACCTGAATTAGTTGATCAAGGAACAAGGACATGAACGACAGTGTAAATGTAGGTATTACCTTCATAAATGGATAGTACTCGTTGTACCATTTACGGTGATAGTTGKAAAGTCACATATTTCCTCAGAGTTGAGGAGTTAKTAGGTCATGAAGTTGGAAGCCCCAAATATGGGTTAAGAAGCCTCTATGGAAGCCTCAAATATGGGTTAAGAATMCACTAATTGGTTGCAAGTCATTAAGTAAAGGGTAAAGTGGTTGTAACAAGAAAGTTCAAGAATCCCTATATTTAAAGAAAGAGGTTACCTAGAAAAAGTATGTAGACACCTCAAGAAGTCACTCATAAGTACATTCACACACATTCTATTGAATATCTTCTATGTCAGTAAGTGATTCTTATCTAAGGTAACCAAGGAGATCTGAGGTGAAATTCAAAGGGAAGATGAAGTAAAGAAGGGAAAAAACCCAAGGGATTATGAAGTCTTATGATGATGTGTTCTAAGGAATGTTATTTAAAGGTCATCTTACCATTTTCGCTATAATTTTTTTATAGAACAATTCAGATAGAAAAATTTGGTGGAGGTGGATAATACATGTCAAGGTACTTGTGGAAAAAATTTAACCTTCTGGTTCATTATATTTTCGGAGATACACTCTAGGGAAAATAGGGTTTTTGGCTAGACTTGAAACTAGTCTCAAACAAGTGTTATGGGTAATACAGTCATAACTTCTTCATAGATGATCCAAATTTAGTGATATCAAATTAATTGGATAGAGTACAGTATGCAATATGTTGTATATGATTTTCAGATCTAGATATCAAATATTCTTTTCATGGAATGCTATACAAGTTCGTTCTCTAGAATAAGCCAGAATTCAACAAGGTCTTCCATTTTTTCTATAACTCCTTTTCTGGGATGTTTCAATGAGTGAAACTTGGCGGAATTGTAGAGAAGATATTTAATAATATTGGGTGCAAGTTTCAGACCTTTATTCATTACATGTACGGAGTTATGCTAGTTGAAAGTTATGGTTTGTGACTAATCCAAAAACTAGTCCCGTGAGACTAAGGTAAAGTTTGATGAAGATGTTATTCTCTTGTTGTTGAAGTTGAGGAAGGTATGCAGGCATGTGATCACATATATTAGGTATGTTATAGAGTTACAGGTATGTTTATATGCATGTTTTAGGGTTACATGTTGATGATGTTATGGTGCATGCTTGAGTCAAGTCTTTGGTATATTGTTGAGGCATTGGCACATGCTTGAGGCACATATTAGGTGCATGGTTGACAAATAAACTTGGTATATGAAAACACATGTATGAGATACTTCTATTGGGGATGTTGGTACTTGGTTGACATACACCATTGATAGAAGTTGCTTGGTATATCCTATGGTACATGGTGTATGGAATGATTGAGTGATGTGGTATATGGTTGAGATACATTGTTGGTACATGTGTTGATGTACATTGTTGATGTAAATGGTTGATGCATGGTATGGTATATGATTGGTACTTGGTATACATGGTTGATGGTTGAGGCATATGGTACAGGTTGAGGTGCATGGTTGATGCACAGTTTGGTGCAGGTGTTGGTGCATGGTTGATGTACGATTTGGTATAGGTGTTGGTGCATGGTTGATGCACGGTTTGGTACATGTGTTGGTGCATGGCTGATGCACTTGTTTTGGTACAAAGTTGATGCTTGGTATGGTACAAGTTGATGGTTTGGTACACACTTGGTAGAGGCATGTGTTGGTGATATTAAAAATCTAGTTGACAAGTGTCCTTGGTATATGATCTATATGACAGGATTTGGTTGAGYATCGATGACAATGACATGTTGGACAGGTTGACAGTGACACATTGACATGTTACAGGTTGATGTGACAGTGGCAGTGGAAGTGACAGTGGAAGTGATTGTGGTAATGACAGTTGGTCTACACTTATATTTCAGGGTGGAAGGAYCGAGCAAGGAAAGGGGGTTGTASCCTCCTTATGATTGGTGCCAGAGAACACAAGGAATTGGATCTTCCTTCAGGTTGGAGCCTAAGAATCAAGGAGTTGTAGCCTCCTTCTAGTTGGAGCCAAAGAATTCAAGGAGTTGTATTTTCCTTTAGGTTGGTGCCTATAAATAAGGGGGTTGGTGCATCCTTCTAGTTGGTGCTGGAGAATTTGGAAGTTGGTGCTACCTATGAATGTATTCTTGATATATATAAGAAATCATTATGTGGTTTTCTCCTGTTTGGGTTTCCACATAATTTTGTGTGTGTTGTGTACTTGATGTGATGTTTCTTATGTTTATATGTTCATGATATATTGATGATATATTGATGATATATTTTTTATTAAGTTGAAGTTTATATATTGTGGTTAAAATGGTAAATTTTCTCATACTGATTCACCCCCCTCTCAGTATTCCAACAATTGGTATTGGATCAAGTTCCTTCAGGAAACAATTTAACCATTGGAAGGAAGGAGAGAAATCGTTAGTATAGAAACGGAATACCACAGTTCAATGGTCAGAATGGCCTGCAGTATGAGATGTGGAGCATCACAATGAAAATGTTTTTATAGGAACACGGATATGATGTTTGTTACTCAGTTGTTACATGATACATTGGTTCAAAGAATCCAAAGACTGCAAATAAGAAAGAATTGAAAAAGAACAACAAAAATGAAATGGATTTCATCATGGAAGGATTACCTGATTCAGTGAAAGTCAAAGTGGGACAATGTTCATCATCGAAAGAACTTTGGGATAAGATGCATAATTTCTACTCAAAGGAATCCCATTCTACCACAAATCTAGATAAAATTAAATAAAGTGCAGGTTCAGAACAAGAAGAAATATGTTTTTCATGTCAGACAGATTCAAAGGAAAAATATTGTGAAGAAAGCATAGTAGACCTTGAAGAAGAGTTAATCAATGCTTTAGAAGAATTGAAAAAATAAAGGAAGAAGATCAAGTATCTTGAGGAACAATTAGTCAAGAATAATACTCAAGAAAGTTTCGAAGAAGCCCAACAAGTCATCATGAAACTGAAAGCTCAGCTAGAAGAATCCAAAGTGATTGAAGAAAATCTCATGAGTCAGTTGGATGAAAATCAGTGTTTGGAAGAAAAAATGACAACACAAATAAAGGAAGTAGAGAAGAGGGAGAATATTTTGACAGATCATCTCAAGAAAATAATTGAGGATTTAAACCAACTTGAAGTAGAATTTGGTCAAGAAAAAAGAAGACTTGAAGAAGAAATAATCAATTGAAGACCAAACTTGAAGAACCAAAGAGAATGGAATAAGTCATGAAGATTCATATGATGAAGAAAGAAGAAGAGGTTGAGAAGCTTGAATAAGTTGTCACATTGAGATTTAAAATCGCCCAGCTCAGCAAGAATGTTGAAGAGAGAAAAACATCCACATCATCAGTAAAGGAAGTTGAAGAGAAAATTTACAAGTTACCGGAAGGAAAAAATGAAGAGAAGCCTAAGAGTTATGTAGACATCATCAAAGATTCTATGAATAAGGAAGAATGAAATCCCTTAAAGAATAACATTCTAGAAGTGAAAAAGACTCAGGAAGAATATTACAGAAGAGACGGATATCAAAGAAGACACTTTGTTATCAACAAAAAATTGCTCAAAAAAATACAGACAATGGATGAAAAAACCAACACAAAATACTACCAATAATTATGGAAGGATCACATTCAATTTGGAAAGATACCCACTAAACTATATAAAATGGTTATGAAGTTTCACCTGTCTTCATCAAAAGCAGCACTCACACATCCACACAAGATAACATGGCGTACAATGCTCATAGTGCACAAATTGTGCGAATGAAAGTCGAAAAACCTGCGTGGATGTGGAAACAATGCATTGATGATTGTGGTCAAGCCTCAACCACTTCTGGGATGGAGTGGATCTCCCCCATACCCAAAATCGCCCCAAAATTTTGCCTTAATATCACTAAAATGGATGTGAGGTACCTTCAAAGACCTCACATTCACACTTGTAACTAGTTGATAAATGTCTTTCCATCCTCCTATAAATAGAGGATCATTGTATGTGAAAAAGAAGAAGAATACATAACATTGTTTTGTTGTTCAAAATTCTCTTGGAGAAATCCATCTTTCCCTTGAGCCATAAGTTTTGAGCAAGTGTAGCATTGAGCAATCTTTACACCTCTTATGAAGCTAAGCCTTGGTTATTTTTCACCATTGGATAGTGATAGTTGTAGTTTTTGAGGGATCAAAGAACCCTCCCTTAAGAGGAATAGGGGATTCATTGTCCTGTATTTCTCCTCTTGGTGCACTCAATTCGAAGGTTCATTTATATTGGGTAAACATTCCATGTGTTCAATTTCATGCATCACTTGTTTAGGTTAGTTTAGTTTATTTCTTATTCTTAGTTTCTATTTGCTAGCTTTTTATCTTGTTTTCTAACTTGCAGGTCCACTAACTTGATAACCATCTTTTTGTTCTGCCTTGTTAGCTTACTAGAGTAGTTAAGGGACTCTCTTTTGCTCACTATTGTGACAAAAGAACCCAAATAGTTTGGCGACCATACTAGGGATTAGAATCACAATTTATCCTCAAGTAGGCTTCTAGAGTTTTTCCTCTCACTTTTTGTTGTTTGCAGGACCAAGAACTGGCCTAGCCACACCCTCAGCCAACATAATTCAACTTATGTTTGAGAGAATATAGTCAAAATTTTCATCCTACCATTTCCCCATGTGTGCGGGGGTTCAGGCCAAACATATGCGCAGTTCGTGTAGTTATACGCTCTGTCATAACTATCTCAACACACACTATGCTCTTTGTGCAGGGCTATTCTCTGTTTAGTCGCACATTGTTCTCTTTTTTCGAAATTGAAAGGCTTGAGAAGCCCATTTCCACCAAGTAGATTAGATTTGATTTATCCACTATTGTAAAATCCATCAATAGAAAGCTTGATATTCACACTTGCATAGATAGCTTAGGCCACACATAGACATTTAGGGAGGTTAAACATAACCTTTGCATCTTTTACTTCCTGATTTTCCACATGGATGGCTTAAAGTTTAGCATGTGAATTTCAGTAGTTGATTTTCTTTTACAAACTCATCACATTAATTTGGGACTAGAAACTTATTTAGGGGATCTTGGATTATGCTCTTTCCTCGCACCATAGTGTGATCTTGGAAATCAGAAAAAAATGTTGCCTAGAGAAGTATTCATCCCCCTTTATAAAATCAATCTCTAGGAGAGGCCAATACCTCTTAGCTTGTTTTGAAACATAATCTAAAAATATTTGTAAGGGCCCACACATGCCCACATGTGCAATCTTAGGATAGTTTCAAATTTCTAGGGTAAATCACTTAGGAAGTTTAAAGCATTGCAAGGGCCCACACATGCCCACATGTCCACAATCTAGGAATAGTTTCAAAGGTTTATTAGATTAGATAACATTATAAAGAGATTAAAGCTCAAAAGTAGGGACCCACATGTCCACCATGCTAGTTACCTAGGGATTTTTCAATTTCAGCAAGGATTGTTTGTGAAATATAGTAAGTTAGAAGTAAGAAACCATTGTGAAGGACCAAGCGATGTCCACATGCCAAAAAATTTTCACTTAACTTATTAAAAATTCATCACTCACTATCACTTCTTGCACACATCATCAAATATTCAAGAGGTGTTTGTCAGATACTTGAAACTGTAGTATGCTCTTCTCCTCAAGCCTATAAGTGATCTAGGAGAATCAGAAGGGATTCACTTGATTAACATAAATCTTTTTCTCACACCACTCTTAATCAACGAAGTTGGCCCATGACTCCAAATTCACAACCCACTTTGAAATTCTAAAAGCAACCATAATCAACCCACTTCTAAACCTCCAAAAGAGGTACACAAAAGAATTTGGTAGTCTAAGTTACAATTTTGGGCATAAGCGTCCAAATAACTCTCCATCATCATTTTTTCATTGAAACTTAGAAAGTTGTGAACTAGGATACCAAAATCCTCCCAATCAAGCATTCCTACACCATAAGGAAGGGAGACACCCATGAAGGGTCGAAGCCCAAGGTCCATTTGTTCTGTGCATGCCTCCTTGGGTCACCCAACGCTTGGAAATCATCCATCATGTGACCAATTTCAGAGGCCAAAAATTTAAATGACGTTCTTGATCGAGGGGACTTAGTGGAAAAAATATAGGTTTTATCTACCCAAGGTGGCAGTTGTGGGATGAAATCACACCTTAGTCATATTTTGAATAGAGATCGATGTTGGGAAATATCACTAGTACTTTCGATATATGCCCCCTTCACCCCTCATTATAACTTATTGTTCATCCCTTCACTAGTATCTCCTCAAGTGGGTTCTGGCCCCACTGGCAAGTGATTTTTGGAGGTCCAATTCTATTTGAGAGGAAGGATGTTACGTCAGATAGGACAAATGCATTTTTTTTTTATATTTCTCCATGCGGAGTCAGAAAAACCAACCAAACTACCAGTTACAGTATTGTATTATGTATGATTGTAACCATTTGATTACATGCAGTTTATGAATACATTGTTTTGGTAATTTATAAAATAATCTATTCTATCATTTCTTCTCATTATCATCGTCACACATCCACACATAGTCCAGAATCATAGGGGAACCACAACATCCCTGTCGTTCTATACATTTGAAAAACCTCGCCCCAATTTTGGGAGGTATCCCCCACTTGGCTGATACATCAGCACAACCTTCACATACACCAATAAGTGCCATGGTCCTAGGATGAACCTTGCTTGGACCTACTTTGTTGGGCACCAATACCCAACACAACTCACAAACTATCCCTCCACCACAAGGAGGCAAAGCCCCACCTTCTTCACAAGGAAAAATCTCCCAACCATCCTCACAAGGAACATTTCACAAACCATCACATATAATGGTTGATACTCACCCCTCCATGCCATACTTGGCATCTCTCAATATCCTATATTTGATGAAACTAATGAACAATCCCATATTGCATGACCCCACTTGGCCAAATATTCCCACTAAGATACATTCTAATATTCCCAAATTTGAAGGAAAGCCAGGAGAAGACCCTACCAATCACATTATGTCTTTTCACCTATGGTGTTCTTCCAACAATATCATGGAATATTATGTTCTCTTACGTTTATTCGAGATAAATTTCACTGGTCCCTCTGCCAAGTAGTATGTGGATGAGAAAGTTGGGTCCCACTCAACCTTTGAGTCCTTAGAGAAATCTTTTTTATCCCTTTTTCAACTCCCAGTGCATCATGAAACTGGCTTGGAAATCCTATCAAAATTCAAACAAACCCTGACCATCCATATAGCCGCTCATATCCATGAATGGAAAAGAAGAAGAAGTATTTGCAAAGCAGATACCACCCCCCAACAATGACTAGACTGGTTCCTCAAATCACTAGTCCCCCTCCTTGCCAAGGATGTTTCCACTACTTTCCCCAAAATGAAGTTGAGGCCATCACTAAGGCCCAACACTTTGACATAATCTACACTCAATCGAGGTAATTCTATACCGTATTACTTGATGCTCCTCACCCTTTACCATTTGGTCAAGAAAAACCTGAAACATCACATGTTTTTGATGGGTTGATTGGTTCCATGGCCCATATTCACCCACACACTCAATACTACCCTCCCCCACCTCACCAACCACCTTTCATGCCCCCCCGCTCC
>SNQJ01S0054556.1:13056-23421 GCA_010110895.2 Picea sitchensis | reverse complement strand
CATCATGAACTTGTTGAATCCTGGTGAAATATGATGTCGCATTTTCTGAATCGATCGTCTTGATCTCCCCGAGCTTCTCTCTCAGTGCCATATTTCAGTTTTCATTCTTATTTTGAAATAAGTCTTTCAAAGCCTCCCACACGTGCCACGTTGTGGCCATTCCAGTCATGTGAGGTATCAAATGATCCTTCACCCTATCAAGAATGATCAACCTAGCCTTTGCATCTGACTTGTTATACTTGGCCAATTCTGCTGCATCAGTGAGCTTAATGGTTTGAGTGTCGGCAAATTCCCCAGATCATTCACCAACAACACTAGCTTGATTCTTTCCTTCCATGAATTGTATTTGGATATCCCATCCAACCAATCTTCAATTGTCAATCCGGAAACCATCTTCTATGTTGGACTTTTACGCAAAAGTTTAAGATACTCAGTTGTCAAATCTGCTACAACTCATTTTCAAGGTTTTCACCTATGTAAATTTGAGATCCAACTGCTCTTTTCAAAGCCACTGCGCTTATACCATGTTATATTTTTAACACACCTCAGATCTAGTATAGGTTCTCAACAATAAACACATAAATCATACAATGTGAATTGTGAACATAGACAAACTGAGATGTCTAACAACTTAGCACAATGAAAGATAAAACACCAGCAATTGAATCATACACAATACACATAATTTAATGCCCAAATCACTTGTTTTTCTTTCAATACAATATCAGAACAATGGGTTCCCGTACCAGGGAAAATGGCCCTTTCTTACAAAAGAAAAATAACAAAAACACTTTAAAAAATCACTATAGAAACCCTCCTCGGTTTCTATGTCCAAACTCTGCTTGTTGTACCGAGGTCAAAATCTGCTTGTTGATCAGTCCTCCTACTATCCTTTCAGACTAATTGTACCAACCATAAAATTTGTCCCAATACTATTGTACCAACATCGCTGCAGGTTTACACTCTTCTTTGCTGCTGGATTGGTTGTAACATCCCTCAATGACTATCCAATAAACCACAGTTATCCACTTGTAACAACTCTAAATCTGCCCAAAACATCAACAACTACCGTTTCTAGCAGGCCGAGCCTCCTAGACCCCTGCGATTTCCTTCTTCTAGTAGGATGAGCCTCTTAGAATTATGCAGATACCTTCTTCTAGAAAGTCGAGTGCTTTTCCTAGCCCAAAGAGCCTCCAAAACATAGTGGCTTCCCTAAGAAACTGCCCCACATACCCGCGTCTAAGTTGTGCCTCTTCTCCTGGCTGGGTCTAGGTCCTACTCGACCCTCCTCTCCAAGTTACCTGCCCAAAACATCTATAAATTGCATGAATAAGGTCAACTCGCCCCCTCTGCATTGTTGGCTGAGGTTTTCACAACCTCTCTCCAAGAATGAAAGTCACATTCACTCTTATGTTTCAACTTTATGAAAGTCACTTTCACTTTTATGTTTCACCTTTACACTTGATTTCCTTTTATACAATTCTAAAGTTGATTTAGAAGCCCCTAAATCCACTTAGGTTCCCTCTCCACAAACTCAACAATAAATTAGATTTGTTTAATCATCAACAAACCTGCAAAACCCATTAGCAAACCCACAAAGCCCATCAACAAACCCACAAATCCCCACACTTCACACAAAGAATTTTTACAAGGAAAAATCACAATGTGAGTGTCAAGAATGGCTCCCACATGCTCGACACCTAGGCTCATGTAGGAATACCTCCCGATGCTACAAAAACATCAACATTCCCCTCTTCATTGCAGAGTCCCCAAGGCGACACAAGTCACACACCATGGTCGAATTAACCCCTTGGGAGGAGCTTGTCCTATCTACCAAGATCATGCCTCAGATCTTCAGTCTTGTGATTGTGAAGTATGGCCATATCTCCCAATATACTTTTGTTTTGGTCCTCCTTGTCATATATAGGCACCCAACCTTATGAACTGGCGCATCCCTTGCCTTAGAGCGACCCATCATTTGGAAACTTGTCCACATAACACTTGGTTGACCTTCATCTAAGGTGTGCGCCTAAGGTGACCGAGCTCCCCCACTACAAGTCTGCCTTCGTTCATTGGTTGGACTGTGCCCCTTGTCCCCCGAACCATTCAATCTACACCCCTTCTATTCGAATCAACCCATCATTTCGGTGATGTCCCTATTTCTTCGTTTGGTGGAGAGCCCATCTTTTGCCCATGTATTTCGTTAATCCCGCGCCTAAATTATGCCATAAACTGTCTTTGGGTGGAGTCGTCACTTGGCACGATGGACACCCAAGGAACCCCAACTCTCCTCCACATGAATAATTTCATCTCCTCATTCGCACTAAGCATCTTGCCTGCTCAATTTCGTTCATCTTGATCTATGGTGTTAGTGAGTGTGATTGGGCTTGGTGCCCCAAGCCTTATAGTGTCCTCGTTGTTACTTTGTTATCACATAGATTACTAAGGTTGTTATTTGTTATTACGAAATTTTGATCAAGTTATCATTTTAAAAACGTTTTAGAATACATGTTGCCATTCAAAAAATTGTTGTTTTTTAATAAATTGAAATGGTCAATTGTGGACATCATCCTAAGTGGATACCAAATAACGTTAAATAAGAATGAATTTATAATATTTGAATATTTTGATTAGATTCAACTATATAAATAATATATTTCTTATATTCACAATTTAATAATAATCATCATATGATCATAATAAATGACATGTATCATTTTTTTTTTCAAAAGAAAAAAATGTATTTATATTCGAGATAAAATAAACAGAGTCCCTAGGTGCAGAATCACGCTTAATATTGTTCCTCTTAATAGAATAACCCCAAACATCAAATCAAAACTAGATCTCCAAATTTGTCTATCTTAGTTGACATTTTCTACAAAACACAATATTGTTCATACCGGAAGGTATTATGACATCATAAAATTCACACTTCTAAATTGACATGTTACATGTACAAGTTACTTTAAGGATCATGTATCAAATGCTCACTACGAGCCAGTGCTCATCCACCAATAAATCCTTGTAACAAGTAATTATTCTTAGGTAGCTAAAGGCCATCTTTTGAAAGTTTGTTTGTTGTTTGGTTCATCTCTCTGAATACATGCGAGAAATCAATCCGAGTGAAGATACTAGATACATCTTGAAGTTGATCAAATAATGACATGAGTACAATGCTATGAAGCTGGAAAAATCCATATAGACAATTAATAACTAGATTGGAGGCACCAAAGACCTTGAGTGAATAAATTCTATGGCGATGTACAAAATTCAGAAGTAGGGAAAGTGTCATAAAATCGTTGAGATTATTTTTTCCCCTCCCAAACATGTACGTTTTTTTATAAATCAAATAATAATAACAATATTGACTAATAATAATGTTTAGGATCTTAGGACAGCGAGGGTGGGAGATAATTTTCGAACTTGAGGGACAATGGGAATTTAACTTTACTCGAGGGTTTGTTGAGGTCATGAAAAATCAAGTAGAGGTTCTAGCATTAATTCAAGGTCTCTAGATCCTGAAAAAAAATAAAGTAAGGAAGGTCATGGTGATTGGGGACTCTTACATAATTATTCGACATATGGAATTACCTTTCGTCACCTCATGACCCTCAATTGAAAAACCTAATCACTAGAGCTCAACTAGTTAGTGAAAATCTTCGACTACAATGAATTCTATCAAGCTCTGGCACAACAACATAATAGTAGATAAAAAAGCTAATGAAGTGATCATTCTATAGTTAGGATTGTTGAGAGTAGATGGGGGGAATCCTAAATCACGTAATCTCCCATGAAACATAAGCCATTCAAAACACCAAGTTTAAGAGCTATGAATACAAAGTACAAGTGGAAAACAAAAATGGCGAATAATACTTCAACATCAAAGACCCCCATGTCCACCATTTCACGACACAATTCTTTGCAAGGGTTAATTGATTTCATAAAGTAGAAGATGTGATAGTTAGTTGTGTGTGGTTTATCTCATTGAACCTCCTGGAAGTTACTTTGTTTCTCATTCATTGTGGTATGGAATAACAGTCTCGATGACCCATGGAGATTGCTTGATTCACCCCTTGGTCATTTGAGAGAGGACTTTGAAAGCTAGATTGTTTGTGGAATTGTTGGAAAGAGAAACACCTTCCTAAACAATTGGTATATGTAGTGAAATGTTGGAGGATGCCTTGGCAAGAAGGTAAGGTTGGTGAGAAACTGTAATCAAATAGAAAGACAAAAGAAGTGGAACACGACAAATCCACACCCATATGGTTACTCAGTTCAATGTGATAATTGTGAGAAATTTGAGTTATGCAAATGTATCCAACAATGTAAAAGGAACATATAAGAAACCTAAAATTGTTTCTCATTATATGCACAAAAGTGGGAACACTGGTGGAGATAATGGGAAAGGAGGATAACAATGATCACTTAGTTAAATGTGATAACTGTGATAACTTTGATTTGCACAAAGGTATCCAACAATATGAAAGGGACATAGAGGAATCCTAGGATTGTTTCTCATTATATACACAAAAGTGGCAAGGCTAGCGAAGAGAATGGGAAAGGAGGATAACAATGGAGGCACAAGCAATGTAGAGGTAGATAATAAGTATCAATACCCATGTGGAATTAGTCAAATCCCATCAAAGGTAAACTGAAATCAACTCAGGAAACAATACATAGAGGGGTGAAGAAATATGTGAAAGAATAGACAAGCTACATGAAATAATGGCACAATTAGAGGTGGAGAAATGAATAACAGATGATCTAGCCTAGTCTACATAGAAATGATCACTTAGTTCAATGTGATAATTGTGATAAATTTGAGTTGCGCAAAGGTATCCAACAATGTGAAAGGGACATAGAGGAATCGTAGGACTGTTTCTCATTATATGCACAAAGTGGCAAGGTTGGTAGAGAGAATGGGAAAGGAGGATAACAATGGAGGCACAAGAAATGTATAGGTAGATAATAAGTATCAATACCCATATGGAATTAGTCAAAACCATCAAAGGTAAACTAAAATCATCTCAGGAAACAATACACGAAGGGTTGAAGAAATATGTGAAAGAATAGACAAGCTACATGAAAGAATGACACAATTAGAGGTGGAGAAATGAGTAACATTTGAGCTAGCCCAGTCTGTGGTTTCTCCTTTGATATTGGGTTTCTTTTGACCTTGATGTCAAGATGGAGGAGGAAGAAACAATGCAACAAAACTCAACACAAGCTAAAAAGCAGATCCTGATCACTCAATGTTCCAAGGCCGACAAAAAAATCAAGCCCCTCGTGGGAAAGTTCTTTAATTTTCTGAATTTTCATATGTTTTGGAGAGTAGTATTTTTGTTAGGATAGTATGTTTGGCACTATACTTGTCAAATAATTAGTAGTAGACTTAGAATATTAAGACTAAGGCAAAGCATAGAAAATAATGCTTGTTTTTTGACAAACAATGCAATATCTACGGCAATTGAACCCTTTCAATTTTGCATTACTCAACTGGACGATTTGACTACAACCACAATTGTTTCTATTAAAAAAATAAAAATTCCTAGGTTAATTATGGTTTGTTGTGATAGGGGTGTTATACACCATGCATGGATATGACTAACATTTTTAAGAACTTTTTTTAGTAACCCATGCATGCGAGTGATCATGCATGAAACATGATCAATGCATGCAATATGTCATGCATGAGCAATGACCAATACTTGCAATGTGTCTTGCATGAGGAGCGATCGAGGCATGAAGTAATGCTTACATATTGAGTGCTTGGGTTCGAGGTTTTGTAAGAGGTTATTGAAGGTATTTTTATGTTGTCGAAATTTCTCTAGAACTCATATGTTGTTGATTACTCTTGTTAAGAGAACAATGAATTTGACAATGTATTGTAATATTTGTTAATTGTTGAAATTATAATACATTGAGCTTGCTTTTGAGTGGGTTTTTTTTTCCCTAAGAAGTTTTCCCCAGGAAATCACTTTGGAATGATTGCATGTTTCTATGTTATTTTTTTTTTGCAATTGTTTGTTTATAGTTTATGCACATATTTTTCTCATTGATTAGAGTAGGAAGTGTATTCCATAGTTCTAATTCCTATCATCTGGTATCATAGCTTAATCACTTCAAATCCTAGGTATTAGGGACACATTTTTTTGATCTAATATTGGTTTGAGTGGGAGCTTATGTAGAATGAAATCTTGTTGATTGAATATGGTGAGCACGACAAGACTAGAAATGGAGAAGTTTAATGGTACTAACTTTGTAATGTGGAAGTTCAAGATGGGGGATTTTCTCATAGGTCAATATCTATACGTTGTAGTATCCAAAACCAAACCCTTTGTTATGAAAGACGAACACTAGGTAGTGTTGGAGAGTAAGGAAAAAGTCCTTTTAGGGTTTGTTTAGTTGATTAAATGGCATGAAATATTTTAGAATATACCACCATAGTAAGCCTTTGGAAGAAGTTGGGAGACTTGTACATAGATAAATCCTTGGTTAATAATTTTTTTTTGTGGAAAACGTTGTGCATCTTGAGAATGAGTGACAACGATTCTATATCCGAGCATTTGAATGCATTTAATACCATTGTGACCTAGTTGAACTTAGTTGGAGTGAAGATGGATGATGAGAATCGTTGCATGACCTTTTTGTGTTTTTTTCTAGATTCATGGGACAACCTAGTAATGGCCATTGGAAGCATTGCAAAGAAATTGGTGCTTAATGAGATCATGATTGCATAACTCTCAAAGGAGATGAGGTGAAAGGCTTGAGAATTCACCAAGGCGTCCTTGGTTGTTCACGGTTGATCCAGATTGGATCATTATATTATTTGTCGTCTAAGGCTCAATACTTCCAAAGTGGAAAAATTTGGAGGAATCAACTTGTAGGGTCATTTTAATGGCAGATCCCAGTTTGGAAAATTAGGGTTTGAAAATTTCTGGATCCATTTGAGGAATCAAATGACATTTTTTGGGGTAAACAATTTCCCATATTTAGCTAGGATCTCGTAACGTTATTCTACACATAGAGGACTTTTTGACGGTGAAAAACTCATGTCAATCGAAGTTCATATGCAAAAGTTATTCCTCCCTCAAGTTCACCTACCATGTTGACCACCATGGTACGAATGGATGCCACATTAACCCCCATTATTCATGCATATGGGGCTAGCCATGCATGGACTTTCAAGAATTTTGAGAAGGTCCAAAACCTTATCACAATTGAGGGTTGAGGAAGTCAAAATGTTGGATTTATTGTCATTGATGTCAAAGGATTGATGATGTCATTGATGTCATATTACGACATTATAATACACACAACATTTCCAAGATTTATTTATATATATTTAGGTACACATGTATATTAAAAAAGGGGCAGACGTGAAAAAGTAAAAATTAAAATGGTGGTTTCAAACCCATGGGTTTGGGGTATTTTCCCATGGTTTGGGGTGTTTTCCCATGGTATTTGGGGATTTTCCCATGGTATTGGGATTTGATTATTTAATTAAGGGACATGTCCCTTCATGAAACACTATGAAAAAGTATAAAAATAGGAACCATTGAGAGAAAGTATGTGGGTGAAAAATGGATTAGGAAAGATTGAATTGCGAATTAGTTTCAGGTTGTCTTGTCATTTTTGCGATAACCTTTTTTCTAGAACGTTTCAAACCTTGAAATTTTGAAGAGATAGATAAAGATATTTGTGCACACATGGTACAAATTTTAGATGTTGGTTCACTATACTTTCAAAGATATGCCCCGTGGAAGTTAGGGTTCTTGAATGCTCATGAAATTAGTTTCAAACATGTCATCTTGACACTTTCGCTATAACTTAGTTTCTGGGATGTTTCAGAACTTGGAACTTTGCATAAAAAAAGGAGAGACATTGGTCTACATGTGGTACAAATTTCAAATGTTGGTTCGCTATATATTCAGAGAAATTCCATGTGGAAGTTAGGGTTCTTGAATGCTCTTGAAATTAGATTCAAACAGGTCAGATTGACAGTTTTTCTATAACTTATTTTATGGGATGTTTCAGACTTTGAAAATTTGAAAAGATAGATGGGAGATCATGGTGTTTATGTGGTACAAATTTCAAATGCTTGTTTGCTATATTTTTGAAGATATTCCCTGTGGAATTTATGGTTCCTGAATGCTCCTAAAATCAGTTTCAAACAAGTTGTCTTGGAACTTTCACTATAGCTTATTTTATGGGATGTTTTAGACCTTGAAACTTTGTAGAGACAAAGGAGAGATCTTGGTGTACATGTGGCACAAATTTCAAATGCTAGTTCGCTATACTTCTAAATATATCCCTGTTGAAGTTAAGGTTCTCAAATTCTCCTGAAATTAGTTTTAAACAAGTGAGCTTGGCATTTTCAGTATAACTTTTTTCTGGGACTCTTAAGACTGTGAAAATTTTAGAGAATAGAGGAGACATATAGAAGTACCTCATGTAACAATTTTAGAATTACATTTACAAAATTGGATACGTGGCATGATGTACAAGTTCATTCTTGGGAAGAGGCCCAAAATAACAACTTTTGAGAAAGTTACTATTTGGAATTTCAAATATTAGTTAGACCTGGTAAATGAAAAAGTAGTGAATAGACCCAGTGAAGGCAGAAGTAGAAATCACACTCGGTGAAGGTTGGTGCAACTCACACAAAGAGATTGATGTCTCTTTCTAAGTTGGTCCTTAGCGGTGGGGATTAGTGTCTCCAGTAGATTGTTTTCTACGAATATTTGTAAGAGTAGGTTGGTGCCTACCAAGATTTCTACTAGTGGAGATTGGTGTTTCTAGTAGGTTGGTTCCTAGAAATATTTGCAACTGTAAGTTGGTGCCTACAAATAATTATAAAGATAAGTTTCATGGATTTCTCCTGAAAGGGTTTCCACATAAATCTTGTGTTTCATGTTCTGCAGTTAATAGATATCATATGTGATTGTTTTCTTACGGTTGATGAATGTTTGAAAAAATAAAAAAAAATTCTTATACTGATTCACCCCCCTCTTAGTATAAGTGTGTTCTTAACACAAAACCTTACCCCTATATGGATATTAGGGGATTTGAAATATCAAGCCGTTAGGAGGAGAAGGGGTTCCATTCTTTAACATTGTATTTATTCCATAGTTGAGCAGAGCATCTAGGAGTGTTATTTGGAGAGCATAACAAAAGATGAGAGATTTTTTAGTAGTCATACAAGACACAATGTCAAAGGAAAATCCACAAAGAGTGTCTCTTTATTTGTACTTTCATTTGAAGAAAAGAGAGTAGGGCGACCTCAACTTCTAGCTGGGTTTTCTCCCATATTGGGTTTCCTAGGTTATATCTTATGTTTATTTTTGGATGGTGTGATTATTTATTTATGTTCTCTATTTTTCGCATTTGATCTATTTCATACATTTTAAGCATAAAACCAGTAATTAAAGAATCTCATATCTAAAGGAAATTAACCTTCATGGTAAGTATTTCAGTCTTTTATTAGATTTGTTGTGTTAAACTGTCTAGTGGAATACCCATGGAAGTTTACATATCATATTGGTATATGAACAATTTTTCTTGGGGTATTTGTGGAAAGATGCATGAATCCATTGATTGGTTTAAGAACAAAGTTGTAGAACCCTATCCATGGCCGACAAGTCTATTCATAACAACCCTCAAGATATAGAAGAAGAGAGATTTTCAAGGTTGGAAGAGAAATACATTGACATATCTCGCAATATGTCCCTCTTCATGGTGGCTCTGGAAAGAAAACTCAGATCATTCGAAGAGGTTTGAGGCTCGAACTTGGAGATTGGATTAGAAGAGAAACCAAGGGATAGTGAAGACCTAGAAAAGGAGTCCAAGAAAGAATCCGAGAAAGACCAATCGAGTTCCAGTACCATAAACCCTTCTCAATCTTTATTCAATATGGAATTAAAAGTGGACATAAAGCCATATGAAGGTGAGATAGATGCATTAAAACCGAATCATTGGTTGTAGCTACTAGAAGTTTATTTCAATGTTCACCATATAGATGAAGAACAAAATATATCATTTGCTAAGCTGAAGTTAGAGGGCCATGCTTTAACCTGGTAGGAAAGCTATACATAAACACTTAGGCTAGAGGGTGATCCACTAGTAACTAGGTGGAAGGATTTCAAAATCCTCATCAAGTCCCACTTCTACCCTAACGGGTCTGTAGAGGACCAATGTTGATTAAATTATTGTGATTGACACTAAAGGTAAGTACATATTCACATATAAATATTCAAAGGAAATGCTACTTTAATAAATACAAAAGTGGAATTGGATTAGAAATAAAGTTACATGAAAGTGGATTAGAAATGAAGTTAAGTAAAAGTGGAGTAAAACATGAAAGTG
>SNQJ01S0054555.1:24182-49060 GCA_010110895.2 Picea sitchensis | reverse complement strand
CTACTCTATTGATATTAGCTTGAAAATAGATCTATCAATTAATGATAAGTTCATGTGACATTAGACACAAACTAGAAAGAAACAGGCCAAGCGTGTCATATTGATGAGAATAACGACAACAATGCTTACAATCGTAGATGCGAACGCGACAGCTTCGTCAAGTCCCCTTTGTCTAACCCTTACCTGAAAGCTCCACGACTTGGACAACAACAAATTCACTGATTACTCTCCTTTGGTTTATTGTGAGTTTCCTCCAAGATCATAAGTTTCATATCTTCAGTTCTTCCCCCCTTTCCACCATCATAGAGTCTGTTTATATAGGTTAAGAGGAGCTTAACCTCTTGAGTTATATTTAGAACAAGTTGGGAACCTCCTCCTTAGATCAGGGATCTCTTGATGAAACCAATAATTTGAGCACAACTTCCTCCTAATCTCGAAAGATCCTCCCCTTATTCTCCTCAACGGGCCAACTACTGCCTCAAATTAGGCAGCACTCCCTTAGAAGGGGCATCAGAGCGCTATAGCGCTCCCTGGTAAGCTTTAGGGGAGAACAAACACCTTCAAGATGAGCAGGGATCCTTCAGAGGGGGCTGGGGAGCGTTATAATGCTCCCTGAAGCCTTGTGGGGGAGCACCAACGCTTCTAGGGATGAAGTAGGGGAGCGCTCCTCCTCAAAATCTTTGTTTCAGGATTCTCTTCAAGTGTCAAGAGTTATTTGACTTCAGTAAACCAATTCTCCTTCTTCAAATCAAGTCATATGACATGTTATAAGTGTCTCCTTAGTGTCATCGACATGGCAGTATGTATGAACATCATTTGTGACACTTGTGACCAACTTGCGACACTTGCGAAAGTTGTAAGGAAGGTGCGACACTTACGACAATTGAGAGGAACATGCGACACTTATCCAGCTGAGTAATTTTGACGTGTAACACTAGGCATTAGTGCTTTGAATGCCTTGAGATTAGATCGAGATTCCTTGACTTGATGCTTCACCAGAGCCTCCTGCCCAATGAACTCCTGGATTACTTTCTCGGTGACAGACCCTTCCAGCCGTTGTTCTACTATTGTGACCACTTGTTCCAACTGTGATCCTTGTCCCTCAATCTCTTCAAAAAGTGTGCAAGATTCATCTTGCACCATATGGAGTCTCTGTGTCACCTCCATAACTCGGCTCTGGATGGAAGTGACCTGATGTTGAACTGCGTACTTCTCCTATGACCTTTTCATCTTCACCACAACCATAAGAATCTTTAGCTACGCTTTCATAGTCGACGCCTGTTGCTTCACCTCCTGGAGTTGTGCCTCCAATCTCCTCATCTCTGGGTCTTTTTCAAGGTTCTCATAGGTCTGGGCACTTCGGTCACTTAGTTTCTTGCATTTTGAGGCCAACGCCCTGATACTTTCTACTGTGCTCCTAGCAGTTTCTTCCCTCTGATATTGCACTTCTTGTGGATTTCTTGGCACTATTTCAATTTCTAGCTCTACTACTCATGCTTGGAGCTATTGAATAGCCTCAACGAGCTTCCCCACTTAGCTCTCAGTTGTCTCTTCTTCCATCTATGCCAAGCCTAACACATAGAAAAGTTCTCTAGTTACTGCTTCTCTAACCACAGTCTTCTTTGCAAGTAGTTGATCATTCTCTTTCTGGATCTTCTCTTTGTCCTCTTAAAACTTCACCTGAAGGTCATATTTATCTTTCTACATAACCCGAAGTTGATATAAGGCCTTCTCCTTTTCTTTCCTCAAGGCCTCTGTGGCCTGTTCCTTTTCTTCCTAGACTAGACAAAGTTAGGTCTATGTTGCATCTGTTAATCTGCATAGTTGGTTGGGCTCATAACCCAATTCTACACTTTATGTCGAGGATGGCGTAGTAGACACTAGGCAATTCAACTAGATGGCTTGTTGGATATATTTGAGTTCCTTCTCAATCCTGTCATACATTGTTTCTTACTTGGATTCATGTCTCTGCAGGATATCCTCTAAGGCATCTTCGACAGCTATGATGATGAGCTAGATATCATCCAGTGTGAACACATTCTGCGATTGAGGCTTAGTGACTCGGGATTTCTTCCTCACTGAGGGTTTCTGCGAAGAACCCTCCCTTTTCTTGGACATCTCAATCTATGTAAGGGGATCCTTTGGTGGTGTTACTTTTCCTACTTCCTTCTTTTCTTCTTCCCCTTCCTCCTCTTGGTTTACATTGTTGCCTCCTCCTCCTGTAGGTGAGTCAGACGTAGTTTCCTCCGATGTGTTGTTCTTTTCCTCAATCTCTAGGTCCTGGACTTCCTCCTTTTTCTTATTTATTTTTTTGCTACTTGGCTCATCATACTTGGTTTGAGTGACTAAAGGGATTCTTATGATGTCGGGGTCATAGAGCTCTGTTTACTCCACTGGTACAAGGAATTCAGTAGGCCATTCCTTGGTTATCTCCTCCATGTCTTTATCGGTGAATTTATAGTAGGATTGCATCTCCTCCTTACTTTCATCACTAGGCATAGTGATGTAAATGAAGTGTCTGTCTGCGTGGAACTTCAATAGTGGCCTATATGTATGCAAGGTGTTCGAGGTCATTCGGGGGAATGATTCAATGGAACGCTTGATCTATAGGTAGTATGCATGGAACATCGCATTTTATTGCCACTTCTTTGTCATGTCGCTCGTATACCACAAGGTGGTGAACCTCATGACCAATGGCTCTAATGGATCAACTTCTGGGAATGTCACTCCCTCTGTCATATCCCAAGCAACAAATGCAATGAGAATCAATAACCAATTGAAGTGAAATTTGTAGCCTTGGTCCTATGCTTCGCGATAGTCATTCTCTAGTTCATTGATGAATTAGCTCACCTAGTTCATCTGCATTCCTTCGACACACTTCCCTACAAGGTTGACTATGAATCCTATTACTTGCGTAGGGTGGTTCTTTATGATGATATTGTTCACTATCAACTAACAATCTAGGTGCACTGCGCCATCCTGGATGGAGACTACCTTGTAGCCTTTCTTCCCTTTCTCCACATCACCATATGCCTCCTTGATGCGCTGGGCCAAGGAGTGATATAATGTATTCCTTGGGTAGAAATGGTGAGGGTCTAGTCCTTGCATTCTCAATCCGGTGATCAGGTGGATCAATGCTAGATCCACAGTGATGCACCTATCCAACCAAAGATACCCCCCATGCTAGCACGACAGGAGGAGTTTAATGCATGTGTTAACCTCTTAATGTCTGTCGAAGTGGGGTATCTTCATGACTTTCAAGATCATTGATCTCACAATCTCCTTGATCCATGGTTGGGGAACTATCTTGGGCTTCTTCCTAGTCATCTTCGTCAGGTAGAGATGTGGTGTGAGCATCGCATAATTCTTCCCATCGCCGAAGTTGAAATCATTATCTTGAGAGCTGGGATCACTCCCAACTATGCTTCGAATGTGCATATCCCCTTCGGTAGGTACATAGTAATCAGCGTGTAATCGAAATCACATGGGACATTGTCACGAATAACTGCGCTAGTCAAGGGCAGGATGTAGCCGGGCAAAACCGACGGGATCTTCTTTTTGTTCACCAGATCGTCATTGTGCTTTCTTCTTTTCTATGTTGCAGTTTGGTATGGCACTATAAATTTGTTGAACCCACATAGAATATATCTAGCTAAAAAATAATAAACACATTTGCAAAGATAATTTGAGAAAGAAGAAGAAGGAGAGAAAGAATGGAAGAATTATCATTAACCGTTGTGAATAATGAATAATTTACACATGATATACTTTGTATATTTCAACGAGTTCAACTTGAGGTGAACCAATGCACCATAGTGGTGGTCTATAGTGATCTAGACACACACTAGTAGTTACGGGAGTGAACTGCCACCTATTCTAGTCTCTCAGGCAGTTACAGGAGTGAACTTCCACCTAGTTGAGTTAACTAGTCAACTAGTCTTCAGTTAACTGATTGAACACGGAGTAGTGAGGAATTAACTTAGGGAATCAAGGCTAATGCACCGCACTGGTGATGATACCAAGGCAAGGTCAAATTATCATGGTTATGATCCCAATGTTGCATGGTGATGATCCCAATGCAACATCTAAACTCAACTCAACTAGTCAAACTAAAGTGTCAACTAAAAGAGAATATTCTCCAAGTGGAATATTCTCCCCTAAAATATAGGAGACTGGATAATGACTAATTATGAATAATAAACAAGGAATAACCTTAGGAAAAATAAATCCTAGGTGTGTGTGAAGTAACTACAACACCCCCTTGAACATCACTATGGTGAAAATAAAGATTGGGTCCTGGCAATGAGGCCATGTTAGGTACCCAAGTACAAAAGATACACTACAAATAAAGTGAGGAAAGAGGGAAAACCTCATGGGAAGCCCCCCCCTCAAGGTACAATGTATGTAAAAATAAGAACTACAGTTCCTAGGCAACTGTGTCCTTCACTCCAAGATGACCTCGCAAAGAATGGAATTTTTTCTCAATGAAGGTCTTGGTGAAAATGTTTGTCATCTATTATGCTGAAGGGCATAACTATAAGTCAATGATCCCCTCATGTACTAAGTCCCAAATGTAGTGCATGTGGATCTTGATGTGCTTCTTCCACTACCTATGAACTGTATCTTTTCATAACTTCAGAGTGCTCTGGTTGTCACACCAAATGACAATCGACTGATGAAACTAAATGCTCAACTCAGTGAGAAAATGTTGTATCCACATAGCCTGAATGGTTATGTTAACTACCCCTCTGTACTCTGCCTTGTCTGAAGATAGAGCAATGGAATCTTACTTCTTTCTCAACCAATAGATAGGATCAGAACCAAGACTCAGTGAGTAACCATATGTGGACTTGCGATCAATGTTATTTCTAGCCTAGTCAAAATTAGTAAACCCAATGAGATATAATGTAGAGTCTGTTGCATAATGAATCCCAAAGGTGATGGTGCCCTGTACATATTTAAGGATACACTTTGCAGCTTTCCAATGTATCTCATGCATCTCCTGCATGAACCTAAAAACTGTGCCAACTGCATAGGAGAGGTCTGGTATGGAGTGTGTGAGATACAATAATATCCCCACTAGCTGTCTGTGCAATGTGCTATCAACCAGTGGAGTCTCCCCACCATACTCAAGTTTGACTTTTGATAGGAAAGGAGTCAGAGAAAACTTGTAGTCTGTCATGTGAAATATCTCAAGGAGATCTCATGCATACTTGGCCTGAGATAATTTGATTCCTAATGGATCTTGACTGATATCTATTCCAAGGAAGAAGTGCAGTGGACCCATGTCCATCATAAAAAACTTGTCATGAATAATCCTCTTGACTGCAACAATCGCTGAAGTCGAGCAACTAGTGATCAACAAATCATCGATATACATAGCTAAAAGTAGAAGTGAATCAACCATACTGAGCATGTATATATTTGGGTCTGATTTACAATGTACAAATTTCTGTGACAACATGTAGGAGTCCATCTTGGCATACCATGCCCTAGGAGCCTGCTTGAGTCCATAAAGTGACTTCTTCAGTCGACAAACCAAAGATGAGTCTTGCATAAATACCTAGGGTTGCTCCATGTAGATCTCCTCGGAGAGATCATCGTGAAGAAATTCATTCTTCATGTCCATATGATGGACTTCCCATCCCTTGGTTGCCGCAATGGCAAGTGCCAATCATATGGAATCCATCTTTGCTACTAGAGAGAAGGTATCATCATAGTCAATACCATGAACCTAATGAAATCCTTTGGTGACAAGCCTGGATTTGTATTTGCTGATCTATCCATCCGCTACATTCTTGGTCATGTAGACCCATATGAATCTAACAAGTTTCCTCCCAGAAGGAAGGGGAACTATATCCCAAGTCTGGTTCTCGAGGAGGGATTTGTACTCCTCCTACATGGTAGATTCCCAAAAGCGATTTCCATCAGCCTCACCATAAGACTATGGATCGAAAGACTGAACCAAGAAAAGATGCCTGGAGGTCAATGGTTTAGTGGCAGTGAGTGCAACATGAGGCTCCTCGAAATCAGATCGAGTCCTCCTAGTATCGGCTAGATCACCAACGAGATCCCATGCATCCTGAAGAGTAGTTTGTGCCCACTTGGGCCTCTTCTCTAGCTCTGCAACTCCATAGGGATGCTCTGACTCTGCATATGACTGTACTGACTCTAAATCTGAATCATCTAAGTCCTCTGAATCAAAACTCTCATCTGAAGAAGAGTCAGCATGTGCATGCTCATCATCTCGAACTAGTGGAAGAGTGAAGGTGTCTGCATGCGGCTGCTGAGGTACATGTGATACACTTACCTCGAATTAGACACTCCGCTCAATGATGGGTCAGTCCAAGGAAATATCAATAAGCCGATATCCCTTCACACCGTTGGGGTATCCAACAAAAATGTACTCAGTCCTCTGTGGATCAAGTGCCTTCCTCTTTTCAGAGGGAATCTGGGCCCATTCATGTGAACCAAAAATAAGAAAGTGGGCCACTTCCAGTTTGAGGCTGCTCCAAGCCTCATAGGGGGTCTTATCCTTGATAGATCTACGAGGAGATCTATTTTGGATGTATTTTTCACAATTAAGTGCTTCGGACCATAGTCTCTGTGGTAATGACTTTGCATGCAACATGCAAGATGCCATCTCCTTTAGAGATCTGTTTTTCTGCTCAGCAACTCCATTTTGCTGCGAAGTATAGGGAACTGTGTGCTACAACTGGATCCCTACCTCATGGAAAATATTATGGATCTCATGATTCACATACTCTCCCCCATTATCATTTTGGATGACTTTGATCTTCTTTCCGGACAGTGTCTCAACCAAAGCTTTGAAATCTTTGAGGTGTTGAAAGACCTCAGATTTTTTCCTGAGAAAGTAGATCCATGTAAAATGTGAGAAATCATCAAAAAAAATGAGAACAAACCTCTCTTTTCTAATCGATGGATGTGGAAAAGGACTGATGATGTCACTGTGGATCAAATCTAAAGGTATGGAAGCTCGTCGAGACTTTCCCTTGTCGAATTTCTCTTGAGGGTGTTTCCTAAGAACACATCCCTCAAACACTCCCTTGGAGAAATGGATGTCTGATAGGCTGTCAAATAATTGTTTCTTGCTAAGATGTTGCATGTATCTAAAATTCAAATTTCCAAACCTTTCATGCCATATCCTAGTACTTTCATCAGCATGAGTAAGCAGTAAAGAAGAATCAAGTTCAATGAATTCAAAAAATGTATACAATCTAGATTGATTATTTACCTCACTGGTAGAAACCTTGGAGTTGGTTTTTATGTCGTAGACATCCATGGAATTTGGTGTGAAGATGACTTTATTTCCGGTGCCAGAATTTGTCATCTGATATACGGAGAGAAGGTTGACAAAAAGTTTGGGAACATGTAGCACGTTCTTGAAGCTTCCATTGGCGAGTTCAATCCTTCCTTTTCCGGTGACTTCGATAGAAGAGTTGTCCCCCATCAGAATAGGAGGACCTTTGTATGCATCCAATGAATAATATATTGCTTCTAAGGAATCCATGTGATTTGATTCTCATGAATCTACGATCCAAGCATCGAGAGAGGAGTTGATGGCAATCAAGGCATGGCTAGAATTTCCTTTCTTGGAATTCAGATCTTCTAGCTTCTTCTTATTTTCACCCTCAGGGATGAAATCTCCAAGGTTGTTTTTATGAAGTATCTGAGACATCAGCTCTATTTTTTTTTTCATGCATGCGGATTCCGAATGGAATCCTTTGTGACAATATGTGCATTTCTCTCCTTTTCTTCCCTTTTCTCCTTTGGATCTGGAGGCATCGGTGAAGGGTTTTTTGTACCCTTCCTTATTCGTATGTGTATGAGCTTTCTGCTTATCTTTATCTTTAGATTTATGATATTTGTGTCTACCATCATGCACAGTGAGTGCATGTGCCCTTGGGCCTTTGATTGCGCCCATGTTGATGAGCTTGGTTTGCTCTTGTGTCAGGTATTCGATAAAGTCCTCAAGACAAGGCATCTTCTAGGTGGCTCTAGAGGTGAATCTAACAGTATGGAATGTGGATATGAATACAAATAATTCATTTCCAATATTGGAGAGAATGGTGAGAACCATTTGTTTCTCCTCCACTAATTTATCAACCCCACAAGCTTTGAGTTGCGACAGTAAATCCTTGAATTTTGTAAAGAAATCTTGGATATTGTCGAAGATTTTTGGATCCAATGTGAGAAGCTCCACCTCCAACATGTGTCCCCTCATCTCATCCTATTTTCCAAAGAGCCTTTCCAATATTTTCTAGGCCTCATTGGGAGTCTTACAGGAAGATATGTGAAAAAGGAGATGGGGAGAAATAAGACTGCAAATTGTTTTGAGTGCCTCATCCATGCAATTTAAGTACTTGGATTTTTCTATGGATGATGTTGGTTATGTATCTGTATTCATGGTTAACCTATACAACCCTCTGGATTGGATATGTATGGCTATTTTCTCCTTCCATGCAAAATAGTTGTAAGGTGTAAGAATGAATTCTTTTTGGAATTCCATCTTTCTACTGTCTTCAATCTTTTGTACCTGCAAAAAAATTTGGTGTAGCTTTTGATTAGTAGTATTTCAGATATGATACCATGTAAATGTGTTGAACCTACATATAATATATATAGATAAACAATAATACACACATTTGCAGAGATAATTTGAGAAATAAGAAGAAGGAGAGAAAGAATGGAAGAATTCTCATTAACCGTTGTGAATAATGAATAAATTACACATGATATACTATGTATATCTCAGTGAGTTTGACTTGAGGTGAACCAATGCACCATATTGGTGGTCTAGAATGATATGGACACACACCAATAGTTACATGAGTGAACTGCCACCTATTCTAGTCTCTTAGGTAGTTACGGGAGTGAACTGCCACCTAGTTGAGTTAACTCGTCAACTAATCTTCAATTAACTGACTAAACATAGAGTAGTGAGATTTAAATCATAGAATAAAGGATAATGCACCACTATGGTGATGATACCAAGGCAAGGTCCATTTTTTCATGGTGATGATCCCAATGCAACATCTAAACTCAACTCAACTAGTCAAACTGAAGTGTCAACTGAAAGAGAATATTCTAGAGGTCGAATATTCTCCCCTAAAATATAGGAGACTGGATAATGACTAATTATGAATAATAAAAAAGGAATAAACTTAGTAAAAATAAATCCTAGGTGTGTGTGAAGTAACTCCAACATGCACAAATCGATGTCCAGTCCAGGGGGATGCTTGCAATCCACCCGTCGACGATGTCTTTATACCTATAGACATGAATTTCTCAGTCATAAGGTCGATCAAGATCTCTTATACAGATTTCTCTATTGTGATAAGGTTACCTGACATGCACACTCATAATCAAAGAACTCGGGTAGGAGAACAGATAAGGCAATCAGACAGATGGTGAGGTATAGAAAGTATAGTGCAATACAATGGGTTCTGAGTTAGCTCGAGTAATCACAAGTGGAAAAAAGTGGTCCTGACGCAACATCCGATGGGTTAAATAATAAATGTCGTAACATATTCCTCCAAGAGGCAGGAATGCCTCAATCAATATGATTCCATTTTTTATAGCATGGTCTCAATGGTTTAATGGTGGTCTTTCCAGTAATAACTGCAATTTTAGCCATTGTGGAGCATTGTTCTAAAGGTTGGGATGCCTCCAAAGGTCATATATCTTCATCATGGAGAAGTCTCATTCAGTGTTGTTCTTCTATTCCAACGATGTTCAAGTTTTGTAAGCCTGCCTTTTTCGAAATCTTCCTTGGAACTTCCTACAGTTTTTCTAGTTTTTCTTTCTTCTTACTAAGCTTTCTGGATTTTTTTCCTATGATTTGGGTCTTTGGATTCCTCTTTCCATTCTCGTTCTTATTTTCTCTTAGCATAGTAACTACACACTTCTGAGGGACTTTCAAAGGGTTCGAGTGTAATACTTATTCTCTTACTACTTCTGGGGTAGGTGCTCTTCTCTCATGAATGGACAGGTTTTTTAAGCCTTCTTGTGTTCTTTCAACTTCGACAACTAACTCTCTTGCCTTTTTTTTCTTTGACTTGTCCTCTTTTTCTTGTATTAGTCACTCTATTTTCCTAGCCATGAAGTCCCTTAATTCTTGCCTTTTCTATTATGTGACTTCCTCCTCTACTTTCCTTCGGACCTAATCTTTCTCAATCCAAGTCTTTCCTAAGAAAAGTGCAAAACGGGCATTGTTCTCAACAAACTTAATGACTTCAAATTATTCTTCGGTCGATATTTCATGGGAAATCATAGGTATATTAGTAACTCTTCCACATAGGGTTATCATTTTTCCTTTAAACAATCCTATCCTTCCCAATGAAGGAATCATAGCAAGCTTTCCCAAAATTTCCCAACTTCTTTCTGGCATAAGATTCACATGTGTTTCCTCATCTAATACAAAGTCTATGTAGAAGTCTCTTATTCTTGTTTCTATACACTGCTTTTATTTTAAGATCTCAGGTAGACTGATGTCTCTATGATCATTAAGGGTTTCTTTCAGTTGTAATAACATAGATTCTGATTCGTTCTAGTTTTCTAACATATTCTTAGTTTCTTGACCTTCTTCATGGTTTTCTGGTCTCATGTTCATCTTTTCAACTTTAGCAATCATTCTAGGGAAATCCAAAACCTCGTGACCAATATCTTTACAACAAAGACAAGTAGGAGCTATACCAGGGCATTCCTTAGCAATATGTATCGGTCTTCTATAGTTATAACATAGTGTCAATCCCCTCTTTCTTATAAATGATCCCCAACCTTTTCTGTACTGGGCAATAGGATCACAACAATGGACCTGCAATCTGCAAAAGTTCTTTCTAGGGTCCTACATCCACTTGTTAGTCCAAAAATTCTTTCTATGCATAGGAATAAAATATCTTTCACTATATCTATCAAATTTATTCAGATCAAATCTTCTTTCTTCTAGCTGTGCCCTAGTTTTCATACTAGGACAAAATCTATAAAACATACCTAAATTCATACTTTCAAAGAAAAAATTTCCACTTATCTTACCTTTACCAGAGCACAAATATTTAATATCTTACCTCTTTTCTTCAGATCAAACTTCTCATTTTAGAACAGATCGTCACAATTCAAGTAGAATACTGCACACTACAACAACAGATCTATGCACACAGATTTTTATTTTATTCAGTTCCGAGCAAGCACAGTTTTAGGTCCTGGCAACGGAACCATTTGTTGGCACAAGGGAATACCTAGGGTTCAACGCTTCAACAACACACCAAAAAAACCCTAACTACTGGCCCTTTCGGAAACACCTGCGAATCAGATGAAGTCTCACCCGAGGTAGAGGTAGGGGGATTGCAAGACTTAGGTATCTACAACCTCACTGGGACACAAAACTGTGATCACAACACTTAGACAACAATATTCATTAAGTTACGATTCTTATTCACATCGCAAATCAATCCCTAAATACAGAACAATGTTGTAATAAATAGATCAAACACTTCTAAGCACTTAGCATAAGCTCAGATATAGCATTCATTCACATCATAAATCACTAAGAATTCATATATCTATCTATCACACATCAAGGATAATGCACTAAGAACATATATACATAAACACCATGAACAATATTTTACAAAGCACATCAACACAGGATATATGTGGTTCACCCCGGTGTGGAGCTACATCCACCAACTCTTCTTCTTATTTATTGATCTTCAATCTTTCTTACATTCTTCTGCTCTTGTTCACAAATCCACAGAGCCACTCTACAAAGGGCATGAGATTTGCGCGCACCTTTCCAGATCCTCCTTCCCCGAATTAGGTCAAGGCACAAAGACTTACACAGTCTTTCTGCACAAAACCTCTTACAATACTCTTGCACTTAGCTCTGCAAATCTTATCACATCTTCTGGCACAAAGCTAACTGGTTATGAACTAAGCCAATTACAAGCATTAGTAACTACTTCTTACATACTTAGCTACTTATTTGTACATTACAAAAAGGGCCTAGACATGGGTAAAACCATGGGCCGACATCCCATACCCATTACATAAACCCTAAGAGCCCAAAAATCCTGAAAAATGGGTGAGATCTCGTGATCTCCACTTCGCCTAGGCGCTTCATCTTTGACCAGACTATTGAAGTCCCGAAAATGGTCAAACACGACCACATTTACTCAAAACTTGGTCAAGGGCCAACAAGGTACAACCAATTTGCTAATAATTACATAATATTTATCTCTACAAATCCTCACAAATCCTCTCACAAATCCTTAATATATTTGATACAAAATTCTATTCATATCTCTATGATCTTTCTCCTTTGAATATGCTTGAATAATTGTCCTCAAATTTTCAAAGGTTGGAGAAAATATTTGAGAAGCTTGAATAATCCTTTTGTTGGAGTCTTCAAATATTCCTACACATTACAAAACTCATCCAACTTTGAGATATAAATGAAAATATGTCAATTTTCTAATATGTAATCACAAACTCTCTCAAAATACTTAAAATAAATGATTTGGAAAATAATAAGGATAAACCCATATTTAATTATGAAAATGGTATTAATGAATGGTTTATGGAGTGGTAGAATATGGATAAATGTGAATAATGGTGAAAGGAAAATAGGATAAAAAAATGACATTTTGGAGACCCAACACTTAGCCTTTTCATTTCTTGACATGTCCCAATTATGTTCTGTAGTGGCCAGAACAATGCTAACAATAGTCAAGTTTACTTACACTTTTGGGAATCGAACCTGGTCCGATCCAATGTCCCACAAACTTTCAATTTACTTGAACTTGTTCACTAGTGTGTAACAAATTACCAAGGCGACAAGGGAAAGGTGATGTCCACTGATGGGCATCATATTATCTGCACTATATCCTGAGATTCCTTGGCCCAAGTGCTCTATTTACATAAATGATCCTATGAAACCTCAATGGAAGAACATACATTAGAGGCCAAATATCAAGAATTGTCACATTTTGGTAAATAAATCGTGTTAGGAAACCTTCTAACCCCTAATACTCCAAAACCAACTACTCCACCTCCATTTAAATATGATATTTCCCTGAACTTACCAGGAAATTTCTATCCATTATTTTCCAAATCATACAATATGACCATGATAGGGTATTCGATGAGTCTATCTTGGGCCTTTTCTCTCTTCTAAGGCCCCAAAAATTCATTAATCTCCTTAAATTTGACTACCGGCAGCTCCTAGAGGAGTTCATGCAAGCTCAGTTAGAGAATTTCCATAGCACCAAATCCTTCAGATACCAATCCTACCTGGTGTATCTCATCCTTTCCAAAAAATACCCCTACTTTAAGTCTTGGGTAATGAATATCACATATGAGATTGGGATCCTGAATACAATAAATGGATGGACTTAGAAGATTAGAAGGAAATAACAAAATAGAGGTTTCAACCTCTATGTAAATAAATACATGAGGGACATATATACCCTGATACATGGCACCCCACTTCCCAGAAATGAGGCACACTCTACAGTTGAGAAAAGATGTTAGGATAGAAGATGGGTACCTATTAGAGGGCTATATTATCATTAGATTGTATGGTTTTGAACAAGAACCATTCAGGCTTGCTAGTTTCTTAACACTAAAAATGTTTTCCTTGGAATATGTCAGACAAATATTGATGGTTTATCACTTCATATTTTCCCAACATAGAAAGGTCATCACCTTCCCACTTCCATAGAAGTTTGGACTCTTTTTGGTTCAACAAATAACATGTTTTTTTGC
This sequence comes from Picea sitchensis, assembly GCA_010110895.2. Taxonomy (NCBI): domain Eukaryota; kingdom Viridiplantae; phylum Streptophyta; class Pinopsida; order Pinales; family Pinaceae; genus Picea; species Picea sitchensis. The sequence goes on along the minus strand of SNQJ01S0054555.1, from coordinate 35,275 downwards.
AATAGAAGAGATGATGAAACAAATTGCTTTTGAAAAAAGAGGAACAATGGGTATATGACCCTCATGGTGTCATTTCTACAAGGAAACCAACATACAAACATCGTCCAAATGTGTTGATAGAAAATAATGCCAACCTAAATCCCTATGAAGGGGTCAAACCTATCTTAGGAAGTGGGACTCCCATCCCAACTGCCTCATTAGCTCAAGCCATCACTATCCATACCACTGATCCTATAAAATTATCATTCTCATAAATGCAGTCGGGAATGGATGTTGATGGCCAGCGGAATAAAATTCCTAAAGAGGATAAGAAGGTAGAAGTAGAGGACAAGTGTGACAATGAGTTTGAATAAAGGGAAAGGTATGCTACATATAACCCAATGGGAGATTGATTATGAGGGGCCATCCTTAACTATTGAAAACCTCCCCTCAGTCATGATATAAGTATGAGTCATAAAGCAAGCAACTGTGAGTGGGGAAACAACAAAAAACCAACCCTCCTTATTCTCCCACTATATGGATATCAAAAGGAACAATAGGGAGATGAAAAAGGACAAGTACCCCCAAGCAGTGGGAAAGAATCCCCCAAAAAGCTACTAATAGTAGTGTATTATCAACAAGGGACCTTCAATTTTTCCTTGTTGGAATCTAAAGTCGCAAAACCCCTATCCCCAATAGACTACAAGGTAACCCAGATCAAGCTCAAGATAGATAATATTCAATGCACTGACATCATTAACTTGCACTAGTAGACAACTGATATGCTATACAAAAAGGTACTCAATCATCTACCAATGAAAGGAAAATGAGGGAAATGTTACACAAAATCAATAGGCAATTGAAGAAAGAGAAGATTTCCACCAAGGAAAACAAAATTAGTAGACCCGGGAAAGAAGATCATAGCTCTAGGAATATACCCAAAATACCCCAATTCTATGAGATAGTTATGAACAAGAAAGATGTTGAAATCAAGGTTTTGAGAAAGAGGATTAATCTCCCTAAATCCCATCATGTGCCAACTCCAAAGTTTCAATCTAGCCATGAAGAAAAATAAAATATCTATCACCAGCTGGTGGAAAGAAAAAAGGTCATAACAAGGTTGGATAGTGAGAATGGGGGGCTACAAGAAGAAAATGATACTATCGGGAATCAACAAGATTACCATGTCCAAAAAACAAAGTCAAGAATAGAACATGACACCTTGGCATACCTAGAAAAATCCCTAACTAAGGCAATGGTTTACCTTAGTGTGAAAGAGATGGAGTTGGGCACTATTACCATTCAACCCAAAAATAAACATGCAAGGGTGACATAATTGGAAGAACAAGAAAATAGCAGGGAAGTCTCGTTGGCTCAAATAAATGTTGCTAAATAAGAGGCGTTAAAGGAGCTAGATAAACTAAAGAAAACATTTATAGGGAATTCATCCCTTAAAGTATCCAAGCATGTCATATCCACATTTATATCTAAAAATTGGTCCCATTTATCCCTAATAGGGGATGAACTAGAGATACTCACCTCAGCCAGGAAGGACATAATCAGAACAACAAATGAGCTAGAAAAGAAACCATAATTGTCTAATCACATTATAAAGTTATTGAACAGAAGGACTAAGGATCAACTCAAGGATCTAAATGTTAATGATAGAACCAACATCATAATTTATTCTAAAATGGTCCTTACTAAGAGAAGGCTCATGCAAATTTCTAAAATGGGTTTCATGAAATGATAGGGGAAGTATCCTCATTCAAAAGTATTTTTACTAAGCTCCTCAAACTTGGATTTCCACCCCCTAGGATGGGAATGGAGACATACTCCCCCAAAATAAGTATCAATAGATGTCGGAGAAGAGAAGGAATAATGATAGTAGGTTTGAGGAACTGCAAGTAGTTTTTCTAAGGCAGAATGTCCTAGAGATGTTGGTTGGAGATTTTGATATTTTTCATAGCCTAAAAGGAATTTGTAATAACCTTCCCCATCCATGATATGAAACATACACCAATCTATATGAGTTGGTAAGAAACATGAATAATATTGAATACCCTATGGTAAAGGCTTGGCATCACATGTGTCAATATGCCAAGATCCATTTAGGAAGGTAGGGAGAATCAAGTGCAGCATGGCATGCCTAGAAACAAATTTTAATAAAATAAAAGGTTGTGTAAAATATTTTTACCATGGCGGGGTCCCTCCCAAAATAAGAGGTGGCTTTAAAGAATAATGAAGTAGTAAGAAGTTTCAAGATTTTTTTTTTGATAGAGCACAAGGATATTAAAGAGGAATAAGGCATTATATTCAAGGGTCGACACTTTGGGGAATTAAAGAGTTTCTTATACTCAAAGATGCAAGATCATATATCTCAAGCATGAGAAGATGATGAAGGAAACAGAACTCAATAAATTCATACACCATGATGTATTCATTCTGTAAAATTCATTTTTGTATTCTTCCATATTTTTTTTTCCAGTAAATCCATTTCTTCCATTTATGGTTGATTGTATCATATCTCATTAATAAAATTTTAGGGTAGAATATTAGCACCACATTCAGTGTTATTGTGTGATGTTTATCATGGAATCGAATTGATTTGATTTTACATTACTAGTTCTTTCCATATGGCTTGATATATTTGAATGTATGTAGAGGGTTCCTCCTTATGTTTGAATGTATGATGTTTTAAAGGTTGTATGAAGCATATCCTTTCAAATATATTGATGCATTTTTGTTATAACTATTGAATTCTTAATTGTTCAACATGTTTTATTTCTATTAAAGTCTGTAAGATTTATTCTCATAAATACCTTTCATGCTAAATGTACTTCTTAAACTCCATCCATCCATCCCTTTCAAAATTCCATATGTCTAAAATGCACATGGTAACATGACCCTTGAGGTTGAGGGTGTAGTCATCTATTATAAAATTGTTTTAGGGTCAAGAAATAGAGGGAGATACAAGAATGGATACTGGGCTCAACGCAAGTCTTGTCCCCTGAGATTCCTTGGCATGGTTCCATAAACAACCTATAACATCTCAAGGAACAACAACACCCAAGGAAAAAATTGTTAAGAACAAAATATCAAAATATCATAAAAAAAAACCTCAAAATAAGTACTCAACACCTTGAAAAAGATAGAATTTCAGATAATAAGCCTCTTTGAGGGGGTAACCTCCTTATACACCAAATAAATTTCCAAATACGAGATTATTCCAAATGAAAAGGTCTCATTGGTATATATAGGAGACTAGGAGGTACAATTACTAATGGACCCAAGCCGACATAAATAAAATAACATTACTAATGTAATATGCCCCAATTAAGGGGTAATGTAATACAATTTAGGGATTAACATGCCCCTCCCCTTCAGAAAAGTGTTTTCCACAATGCTTGATTAATTTTGGATGCTTCTGTATAAAAGACTCATCTTCCCAAGTGGAATCTTCAGCAAGTAGTTTCCTCCACTTAATGAGATACTTTGAAATGGATTTATTCCTCATATGGTGAATTCTTGTGTTAGTGATAGATTTAGGATCCAATATGACTTTCCCCTCCTCATTGAGTTTTGTAAATACAGTTTGAGTTGGGATCTTGTCACCTATAACCTTCTTTAAGCATGAAACATGAAAAACTGGGTGTACTCGTGAAGATGCAGGCAACTCCAATTTGTATGCCATAGTACCAATATTTTGAAACACCTTATAAGGGCCATAGTACTTTGGTGATAATTTTCTATCCTTCTTATATTTCTTGAGGGGAATATGTTTGTATGGTTGTAGTCTTTAAAATTCCCAATCCCGTACTTCAAAACTTCTTCCACTGCGATGCTAATCTACTTGTTGTTTCATGCGATTTTGTGCCATGGTCAGGTTGTCCTTTAAGAGTTGGAGAACTTGTTGTTGATGCTCATTGTGATATTCCACCGCTTGAACCTTAGATTTTTTTTTTAGAGAAGAAGTGATGGAAGGTGGGTGATATCCATAGAGTGCAATAAATGGTGTCATTTTTTTTGCAGTATGAAAGGAAGTGTTATACCACCATTCTACCAAGGGTAACAATCTGAACGATTGTGTTTGTTTATCATAGACAAAGCAACAAAGGTAGCCTTCCATAAATTTGTTCACTATCTTGGTTTGTCCATCAGATTGAGGATTATAGGATGAGATATGAGCCAATTGAGTACCCAAACAAGAAAATAATTATGTCCAAAAATGTCCAGTGAAGATGGGAAGTATGTCACTTACAATAATCTTTGGGATTCCATGTAGCTTTTGAACTGTCTCCATGAATGCGGTGGCAATTGTACTGGCTTTGAAAGGATGAGAGAGTGCACAATAGTGTGCGTACTTGGTTAGTATATCAACAATAACCATGATGACACTCTTTCCTTCAAACTTCGGTAACCCTATGATGAAATCCATGGAAACCTCCTCCCAAATATGACTTGGGATGGCTAATGGTTGTAAAATACCTGGGGTCTTAATTTTTTCCACCTTATTTTGTTTGAAAACCAAACATTTTATCACAAACCTTTGAACATCAGTTTTAAGGTCATCCCAAAAAAATTCCCTCTTAACCCCATGGTAGGTTTTCAAAAATCCAGAGTGCCCTCCTATCGGAGAGGTGCGCAATTCCAATAGTACCTTTTGTTTGAGTTGGGAGTTCTTACATAAATATAAGTGATCTTTGTACCATAGTTAATCATTTTTCCATGTAAATGTATCTAATGCACTGGAATCCTACTACAACCTTTGAATGAGAGTCCACACGTTTTCATCATTCTTCCATTCATCCTTCGCTTCTATTATCCAATCGGGTTGGATGATCGAGATAGCACATAGGAAGGCCTCAACATCTTCACCCTTTCTTGAGAGTGCATTTGCCACAACATTTTGCTTCTATTTTTTATAGATGATTTCAAAATCATAACCCAACATCTTGGTCACCCATTTTTGTTGTTCTTCTGAAGATAGTCTTTGTTCCAAGAAGTATTTAATACTATCATGATCTGTTTTGACCTTGAAGTGCCTACCTATTAGGTAAGGGTGCCATTTCTTCAATGCATGTATCATTTCCATCATTTCCTTCTCATAAATGGGTTTTTGTAAGTCCTTTCCCTTGAGTGGTAAAATTTCAAAAGCAAGGGGCCTTCCTTCTTGCATTAAAACAACACCAATGCCATTTACCAAGGCATCACATTCCACAATAAATGTTTTTGTGAAGTCTGGTGTGGTCAAGACAAGAGATTTTCACATTGCCTCTTTAAGTTGTAAAAAATCTTTAGTTTCTTCTCGAGTCCATGAAAATGCATCCTTATTAGTTAATGTCATTAAAGGTGCTTCTATTCTTCCATATTTCTGAACAAACTTGCGGTAGTAACCTATCAAACCCAAAAATCCTCTGAGATTATTCAATTTTTTGGGAATCGGCTAGTCCATCATGGCCTTAATATTTTTAGGGTCTACCTTGACACCTTCATGAGATAAAATATGACCCAAATACTCTACCTCCTTCACCCCAAAGAAACATTTGGATGGTTTGGAATATATTTGTTGCTCCTTTAGTAGTTATAGCACCTTATCAAAATGTTGCACATGATCCTCTCAAGACTTGCTACAGATTGGTATATCATCAAAAAATACTAACACAATTTTTTGAAGGAAGGGCTTGAAAATGGAATTCATCAACCCTTTAAACATGGAAGGTGCATTTGTAAGGCCAAAAGGCATAAAAAAAAATTCATAATGGAATTCATGAGTTCAAAATGTTGTTTTTGGGATGTTTGCTTCCTCCATTCTAATCTGATGATACCCTGAACGAAGATCCAACTTTGTGAAATAGATTTCTCCATGTATTTCATCTAACAATTCATCAATGAAGGGAATGGGAAAATTATCTTTGATAGTGATGTTGTTGAGATTTCTATAATCTAGACACATACACAATGAGCCCTCTTTATTGAATACCATTACCATGGTTATGCCCAAAATAATTCTCAGATTGTTGATGGTCGGATCAATGAGATTGGTGAAGTCTTTCATTTTCTGAAGAAAGTCATCGATCATTGATGGTTGATGATAGGGTGTCGGAATAAATTGAAAAAAGGCTTCATGCATCCAAAATAAATTTTCAATCATTGATGGTCAATGATTATTGGTCATAATAATGGCCAAGGTGTTCAATTCGTACAAAATATTTGTTTGATCGTTGACGAAAGGAAAGAGGAGGATGGCATGTCTTGCCACATCAACATCCATGTGCCATGCCACATCAACACCCATGTGTCATGCCATGTCATCGTCCAATATTCATGCCACATTAACATAAACATGTCATGCCATGTCAACATAGTTTTCATGTCATCCAACAGATGGTCGACGGTCAATTGTCTACGATCAAGTTTAGGTAAATTTTGTAAACACGTTGGTTGCCAAGGAAATTCTTCGATGATCGAGGTTTGGCAAGATTCATAGGAAAAATTGTTCTGATAAGAGATATGGTCGATCATCGATGGCCTATAATTAGGGTTTTTGGAAATCAATGAACAATTCCAGTTGCGAAGGAAAATCGTTGATCATTGATGGAATGTTGGAAAATCAACGGTCAAGATTGCTTCAAGTTGAAAATCAACAATGGAGATTCATCCATGGGCCCGGGGAAAGTTTAGCAAATCATTGGAACAAATTAATATCGATTATGAGATCGAAAAATCAGCTTAAAATACTGTTATAATAGTAAAAACAGACAATTTTCTACAAAATTTTATGATTTTTGAAGGTCATAAACTTGTAGATTGATTTTGAGGGCCTATATGACATTTTTAGGAAGTCAAAAGTCATAGGAATAGGGTATACCTTTTGTAAAACTTATCTTTGTATCTTAAATAAAAGAACTCAAAGAGAGTTTTCCAATGAGATATTCCGAGAAAAAAATGGATCTCGTATGAGAAAATTATAGTTGAAACTATAAGGGGTATATTTTCAGCACCAATTTACTTCCGAAAGACATAACTACTTGCTCAAAATTCTGTTTGGGGCACAAGAGTAGCATATGAAAATACCATGGACCATAGAAGATAGTTATGAAACCGGATTTGGAATCTGGGTACATAAAAAAGTACAGGAAGAGAAAGAAGACACTTGTAGCATACAAGGATAAAATGTTATAATATTCACCAAAACTGAGAAGGGGGGTGAATAAGTATTGATCACGTTTTACCATTTTTAATCACAACATGAAAACATTAACTTATCAACAGAGCATAACATCAAACACAATACATAATATATTTTTATGTGGAAACCCAAATAGGAGAAAACCACATAATGTTTTTAATATATATATCTTGAAGATTACATCCATGGGAAGAACCAAATTCCAATATTTACCAGCACCAACTGGAAGGAGGCACCAACCTGAAGGAGGCTCCAACTCCATTATTTTCCATCACTGACTAGAAGGAGGTATCAATCGTCTATATTTGTGAGCATCAACTCAAAGGACATTGAAACTCCCCTGCAAACACCAACTTGTTGACAGAAGACACCAATATTTTCGTGCACCACCCAACCACCTTGTTTCTCAAGAACCAACCTAAAGAAGACCTCAATCTCCTAACTTGCACCACCATGAAACCCTTGTTTCAAAATTATTCACACAATATGGTCTTATCATATATCATATCTAGGTCCTCAACCAATTTTCTCCAAATCCCTCACACAAATCTACACCAAATGTTGGCGTCAAGCTGGTCACAAGTCACTTTCACTGAATATAAGTTGTTCCCTCAAGAATAATATACCAAAATATACCCTTGATCAAAATAGACTTTGCAAGGTGAATCCGTTTCCCTGATAGCTACAAAAGATAGATTCCTTCACCCTATATCTATACTCTTCATGTGTTTCCTTTCTTACCTTCTCTAAGTCATCATTTCAGCTTCTTTGTTGGGTCAATTTATTTCAAGACATTCCATTCATTGTTTTCAAAAACTACTTTTGAGAACTCCTCAATGTCATACCTATAAAATTCTTAATATGGATGCCAAACAGACCTAGCCCTTACCCAAGGTTATGAAACTGAACAAAAAAATAGGTCTAAAACATGCTGCAATTTCACCTTGATATTGGCTTCAAAATGACCTTAACAAAACTCAAGCCTTACCAGAATAAACCTCTAAACATAATTGACTATGATAGACTTTGAAAGGTAAATCCCTTGCCTTAATGACCAAGAGAGATAGATCCTTTTACCCTTGATCAATACATTTCATTATTTTCCTTGTTTCATCTTCGTTGGAACAAATTTATGCTTCTAACATCTTCGATGGAACAATTAAAAAAAAATAGATCCTTAGATTTTTTCCTTAATTATTTCTTAGAAAATACCTATAATATCCTTCCTTGTTGGGTTATATTTATGCCATGACAAGGCTCTTAAAATGTAAACGCAGTCCCTCAATAACTGGTCAAAAAATCCTTCTAAATAGATTTGAAAATTTCTCCAATAGATCTCAGAGGACACACACAAAACCAAGTTTAAACTTCCTTAGGTTGTTCCCATAACTTGCACCAAGCCAGTCCTCAACTCGTACCAACTATATCTACAACTCACCCAATATACTCTTGTAACTTGCTTTGAAAATAGCTCTGGAAGTTTTTCTCAGATCTCAAAAAAGGTAGACTTCTTAAACATATTTGAATTTCACTTAAACTTCTCCCAAAACTCGCCTTACGATTGGTCTTAAATTTTCCTTTGAGTGGTCCTAAATTTCCTTGAAAATAGGCCTCAAGACATATCTATAATAGAATTAAATATTGCCCACAGGTTTTAGAAATTTTCCCATAATAAACCTTCAAAATTTGCCTCAGAGATACCCAAAACCTATGTTAGAACAACCTTAATTCTTGCTAAGATTTTCATTTCCTCAGATCTCCTTGTTTACCTCACATATCCTTGACTCACTTCCTCATATCTCCTCATATATTTGCTACCTCACATATCCTCAGATATTCATTGCCTCATATCTCCTTATTTTCCTCAGAATTCACCTGAGTTCATAATGCAAATGAGATCCTAGCCGCCTTAATTATACTAGATCTGATGCCCTCTTTTTAGGGCCGACTTGACCAAAAGAAAATTCAATTTAGTTTTTTTAATATTTATTACAATGGGTCGGCTTGTACTTTTCTATCTTAATGATATTTTCAATGTTTATTTAGGGCTGACTTTTGAGGACATACATTCGGGTCTTCCTGACCATATCTCTAGGGATGTTTTACCATACTTCCATGGATTCTTTTCTTGACGTTCTAGGGGTCTAGGGGTTTCTTCACCATTCATTCGGGCTTCCTTTCCTTTATTCCATGGATTCTTCTCAATTGTTATTTCCTATTTTAATATACTCACATATATTAAAAGAACTCATGTCAAATCTCCTTCAATTCCTTTCAAGTAGCCATATCTTCATTCCTAATAGGGGGTTCAAGGAGATGGATTTTCCTTCTCTTCTTTGCTACTTCCAAGGAGGATGTTTTCTTCATGCTTATTACCAATGACTGACTTTGACATCAATGAAAACACCATCCAACAATATCCCCCTTTTTCACTCATGGCAATACTCATACTCCCCATGTGATCACGCTCTTGATCTTTCTCTCTTGATCTTTCTCTCCTTCTTTGACATCAATGGAAAAGAGTAACTCCCCCTGACAGTATAACTCCCCCTGACATTTTCTCTCCCCATGTCTTGTTGTGCCTCTTACAACTTGCCTTATTGTGACTATGCTAGTTCAACCTATCAATATGATTCTCTTCTTAAGTCATATGCTTTACTAAACATCCCCTTGATGGTCAATGACAACGAGTTCTTCTTTCTTTTTGCAATTTCCCTTGAGCTCATGCATTCATCAACTATCATGTATATTCTCTTTTTTTATCTGATAGACTTGTCAAATATCTCATGAAATCATCTTTGTCCATGACTCTGCTACTCAATTTTACACAATGTTGATTATTCTTCCACTTCATTATTTTAGGACTTCTTCAAATATGCTACAATTTATCACCGCATATTCCTTCTTCTCGAGTTGATTCACTGTTACATATTGGAAAAATTGCGACGTTATGGACAAAATTGGCCACACTCTAGAAAAATAGAGGGAATTTTAAGTTTTTTCTCCATCCTTCCCAATATCGTCGCACGTGCGATGTAATTTTCAAATAGTCACAAGAGAGACTTATTCTGAAGGTCATCGCAAGAGTGACGACATCAAATTTCTGTCTCTCTTGCGAAGGGGTGGACACTGGGTCCCCCCCCAATGATCACCTACTATTTGACAAAGTCAACATTGACTTGATAAACTATTGTCAGAATTGTCATGTTATAAAATCTATAAATATGTTGCATTTTAGGGATGTTGCGACAAGTTTTTTATAACAACGATGGTTCAAAAAGGGTATAAGGTCTTCTTGGCGAACAAAAAACAAGTTTTTTTTCATATGTTATAATAGAAAATATAAAGTATTGGAAGAGAGAAATTCCTCTACTAATTTGTGAAATGCAAAAGTAAATACCTCAAACATTTCTCAATGCACAAGAACACTACCTCATACACCAAGTTGAGGAGATTGAAATGTATGGACTTGTACACACAAGGTCATTGTGGATGATGGAGAGGCACTTGAAATCATTGAAGGCTTTGGTTAGACAAAGAGCACGTACTGAGGGTTCTATGGTGGAGGGATATATGGTATATGAATCCATGGTGTATATTAGTCAGTATCTTACTAAATTAGTAGTGTAAGATATAATTGGAGTGGATTGCATTTGGGATGTGAAGTCCATCAAAAAATTTGAAGGGAGGAACCTGTTGGGGAAGGGTACAATGAAGAAAGTGAGAGGCAATTAAATTGTGGATATTTTTAATAAATATAAATTTCCATTTTTTTGTGTATATGATCATACTCATGAAATATTTATTCTTTCATCATTTATTAATATTTACCATGGTTATAACTAATATTTAATATTAGTGAACTGTGATTTTTTTATCGTTCAGTTGCTCAAGATTGGGATGCACTGCATTTATACATTGC
>SNQJ01S0054555.1:5456-17780 GCA_010110895.2 Picea sitchensis | reverse complement strand
TATCATGATCTGTTTTGACCTTGAAGTGCCTACCTATTAGGTAAGGGTGTCATTTCTTCAATGCATGTATCATTTCCATCATTTCCTTCTCATAAATGGGTTTTTGTAAGTCCTTTCCCTTGAGTGGTCAAATTTCAAAAGCAAGGGGCCTTCCTTCTTGCATTAGAACAACACCAATGCCATTTACCAAGGCATCACATTCCACATAAATGTTTTTGTGAAGTCTGGTGTGGTCAAGACAAGATATTTTCACATTGCCTCTTTAAGTTGTAAAAAATCTTTAGTTTCCTCTCGAGTCCATGAAAATGCATCCTTATTAGTTAATGTCATTAAAGGTGCTTCTATTCTTCCATATTATGAACAAACTTGCAGTAGTAACCTATAAAACCCAAAAATCCTCTGAGATTATTCAATTTTTGGGGAATCGGCTAGTCTATCATGGCCTTAATATTTTTAGGGTCTACCTTAACACCTTCATGAGATAAAATATGACCCAAATACTCTACCTCCTTCACCGCAAAGAAACATTTGGATGGTTTGGAATATATTTTTTTCTCCTTTAGTAGTTATAGCACCTTATCAAAATGCCGCACATGATCCTCTCAAGACTTGCTACAGATTGGTATATCATCAAAAAATACTAACACAATTGTTTGAAGGAAGGGCTTGAAAATGGAATTCATCAACCCTTGAAACGTGGAAGGTGCATTCTTAAGGCCAAAAGGCATAAAAAAAAAATTCATAATGGCATTCATGAGTTCAAAATGTTGTTTTTGGGATGTTTTCTTCCTCCATTCTAATATGATGATACCCTGAACGAAGATCCAACTTTGTGAAATAGATTTCTCCATGTATTTCATCTAACAATTCATCAATGAAGGGAATGGGAAAATTATCTTTGATAGTGATGTTGTTGAGCTTTCTATAATCTAGACACATACACAATGAGCCCTCTTTCTTGAATACCATTACCATGGTTATGCCCAAAATAATTCTCAGATTGTTGATGGTCGGATCAACGAGATTGGTGAAGTCTTTCATTTTCTGAAGAAAGTCATCGATCATTGATGGTTGATGATAGGGTGTCAGAATAAATTGGAAAAAGGCTTCATGCATCCAAAGTAAATTTTCAATCATTGATGGTCAATGATTAGTGGTCATAATAATGGCTAAGGTGTTCAATTCGTACAAAATATTTTTTTGATCGTTGACGAAAGGAAAGAGGAGGATGGCATGTCTTGCCACATCAACATCCATGTGCCATGCCACATCAACACCCATGTGTCATGCCATGTCATCGTCCAATATTCATGCCACATTAACATAAACATGTCATGCCATGTCAACATAGTTTTCATGTCATCCAACAGATGGTCGACGGTCAATTGTCTACGATCAAGTTTAGGCAAATTTTGTAAACACGTTGGTTGCCAAGGAAATTCTTCGATGATCGAGGTTTGGAAAGATTCATAGGAAAATTTGTTCTGATAAGAGATATGGTCGATCATCGATGGCCTATAATTAGGGTTTTGGGAAATCAGTGAACAATTCCAGTTGCGAAGGAAAATCGTTGATCATTGATGGAATGTTGGAAAATCAACGGTCAAGATTGCTTCAAGTTGAAAATCAACAATGGAGATTCATCCATGGGCCCAGGGAAAGTTTAGCAGATCATTGGAACAAATTAATATCGATTATGAGATCGAAAAATCATATTAAAATACTATTATAATAGTAAAAACAGACAATTTTCTACAAAATTTTATGATTTTTGAAGGTCATAAACTTGTAGATTGATTTTGAGGGCCTAAATGACATTTTTAGGAAGTCAAAAGTCATAGGAATAGGGTATACCTTTTGTACAACTTATCTTTGTATCTTAAATAAAATAACTCAAAGAGAGTTTTCCAATGAGATATTCCGAGAAAAAAATGGATCTCATATGAGAAAATTATGGTTGAAACTATAAGGGGTATATTTTCAGCACCAATTTACTTCCGAAAGATATAACTACTTGCTCAAAAGTTTGTTTGGGGCACAAGAGTAGAATATGAAAATACCATGGACCATAGAAGATAACTGTGGAACTAGATTTGGAATTTGGGTACATAAAAAAGTATAGGAAGAGAAAGAAGACACTTGTAGCATACAAGGATAAAATGTTATAATATTCACCAAAACTGAGAAGGGGGGTGAATAAGTATTGATCATGTTTTACCATTTTTAATCACAACATGAAAACATTAACTTATCAACAATGCATAACATCAAACACAATACATAATATATTTTTATGTGGAAACCCAAATAGGAGAAAACCACATAATGTTTTTAATATATATATCTTGAAGATTATATCCATGGGAAGAACCAAATTCCAATATTTACCAGCACCAACTGGAAGGAGGCACCAACCTGAAGGAGGCTCCAACTCCATTATTTTCCATCACTGACTAGAAGGAGGTATCAATCATCTATATTTGTGAGCATCAACTCAAAGGACATTGAAACTCCCCTGCAAGCACCAACTTGTTGACAGAAGACACCAATATTTTCGTGCACCACCCAACCACCCTGTTTCTCAAGAACCAACCTAAAGGAGACCTCGATCTCCTAACTTGCACCACCATGACACCCTTGTTTCAAAATTATTCACACAATATGGTCTGATCATATATCATATCTAGGTCCTCAACCAATTTGCTCCAAATCCCTCACACAAATCTACACCAAATGTTGGAGTCAAGCTGGTCACAAGTCACTTTCACTGAATATAAGTTGTTCCCTCAAGAATCATATAGCAAAATATACCCTTGATCAAAATAGACTTTCCAAGGCGAATCCGTTTCCCTGATAGCTACAAAAGATAGATTCCTTCACCCTATATCTATACTCTTCATGTGTTGCCTTTCTTACCTTCTCTAAGTCATCATTTCAGCTTCTTTTTTGGGTCAATTTATTCCAAGACATTCCATTCATTGTTTTCAAAAACTACTTTGAGAACTCCTCAATGTCATACCTGTAAAATTATTAATATGGATGCCAAACAGACCTAGCCCTTACCCAAGGTTATGAAACTGAACAAAAAAATAGGTCTAAAACATGTTGCAATTTCACCTTGATATTGGCTTCAAAATGACCTTAACAAAACTCAAGCCTTACCAGAATAAACCTCTAAACATAATTGACTATGATAGACTTTGAAAGTTAAATCCCTTGCCTTAATGACCAAGAGAGATATATCCTTTTACCCTTGATCAATACATTTCATTATTTTCCTTGTTTCATCTTCATTGGAACAAATTTATGCTTCTAACATCTTCGATGGAACAATTAAAAAAAAACAGATCCTTAGATTTTTCCTTAATTATTTCTTAGAAAATACCTATAATATCCTTCCTTGTTGGGTTATATTTAGGCCATGACAAGGCTCTTAAAATGTAAAAAAAGTCCCTCAATAACTGGTCAAAAAATCCTTCTAAATAGATTTGAAAATTGCTCCAATAGATCTCAGAGGACACACACAAAACCAAGTTTAAACTCCCTTAGGTTGTTCCCATAACTTGCACCAAGCCAGTCCTCAACTCGTACCAACTATATCTACAACTCACCCAATATACTCTTGTAACTTGGTTTGAAAATAGCTCTGGAATTTTTTCTCAGATCTCAAAAAAGGTAGACTTCTTAAACATATTTGAATTTCACTTAAACTTCTCCCAAAACTCGCCTTACAATTGGTCTTAAATTTTCCTCTGAGTGGTCCTAACTTTCCTTGAAAATAGGCCTCAAGACATATCTATAATAGAATTAAATATTGCCCACAGGTTTCAGAAATTTTCCCATAATAAACCTTCAAAATTTGCCTCAGAGATACCCAAAACCTATGTTAGAACAACCTTAATTCTTGCTAAGATTTTCGTTTCCTCAGATCTCCTTGTTTACCTCACATATCCTTGACTCACTTCCTCATATCTCCTCATATATTTGCTACCTCACATATCCTCATATATTCATTGCCTCATATCTCCTTATTTTCCTCAGAATTCACCTGAGTTCATAATGCAAATGAGATCCTAGCCGCCTTAATTATACTAGATCTGATGCCCTCTTTTTAGGGCCGACTTGACCAAAAGAAAATTCAATTTAGTTTTTTTAATATTTATTACAATGGGTCGGCTTGTACTTTTCTATCTTAATGATATTTTCAATGTTTATTTAGGGCTGACTTTTGAGGACATACATTCGGGTCTTCCTGACCATATCTCTAGGGATGTTTTACCATACTTCCATGGATTCTTTTCTTGACGTTCTAGGGGTCTAGGGGTTTCTTCACCATTCATTCGGGCTTCCTTTCCTTTATTCCATGGATTCTTCTCAATTGTTATTTCCTATTTTAATATACTCACATATATTAAAAGAACTCATGTCAAATCTCCTTCAATTCCTTTCAAGTAGCCATATCTTCATTCCTAATAGGGGGTTCAAGGAGATGGATTTTCCTTCTCTTCTTTGCTACTTCCAAGGAGGATGTTTTCTTCATGCTTATTACCAATGACTGACTTTGACATCAATGAAAACACCATCCAACAATATCCCCCTTTTTCACTCATGGCAATACTCATACTCCCCATGTGATCACGCTCTTGATCTTTCTCTCTTGATCTTTCTCTCCTTCTTTGACATCAATGGAAAAGAGTAACTCCCCCTGACAGTATAACTCCCCCTGACATTTTCTCTCCCCATGTCTTGTTGTGCCTCTTACAACTTGCCTTATTGTGACTATGCTAGTTCAACCTATCAATATGATTCTCTTCTTAAGTCATATGCTTTACTAAACATCCCCTTGATGGTCAATGACAACGAGTTCTTCTTTCTTTTTGCAATTTCCCTTGAGCTCATGCATTCATCAACTATCATGTATATTCTCTTTTTTTATCTGATAGACTTGTCAAATATCTCATGAAATCATCTTTGTCCATGACTCTGCTACTCAATTTTACACAATGTTGATTATTCTTCCACTTCATTATTTTAGGACTTCTTCAAATATGCTACAATTTATCACCGCATATTCCTTCTTCTCGAGTTGATTCACTGTTACATATTGGAAAAATTGCGACGTTATGGACAAAATTGGCCACACTCTAGAAAAATAGAGGGAATTTTAAGTTTTTTCTCCATCCTTCCCAATATCGTCGCACGTGCGATGTAATTTTCAAATAGTCACAAGAGAGACTTATTCTGAAGGTCATCGCAAGAGTGACGACATCAAATTTCTGTCTCTCTTGCGAAGGGGTGGACACTGGGTCCCCCCCCAATGATCACCTACTATTTGACAAAGTCAACATTGACTTGATAAACTATTGTCAGAATTGTCATGTTATAAAATCTATAAATATGTTGCATTTTAGGGATGTTGCGACAAGTTTTTTATAACAACGATGGTTCAAAAAGGGTATAAGGTCTTCTTGGCGAACAAAAAACAAGTTTTTTTTCATATGTTATAATAGAAAATATAAAGTATTGGAAGAGAGAAATTCCTCTACTAATTTGTGAAATGCAAAAGTAAATACCTCAAACATTTCTCAATGCACAAGAACACTACCTCATACACCAAGTTGAGGAGATTGAAATGTATGGACTTGTACACACAAGGTCATTGTGGATGATGGAGAGGCACTTGAAATCATTGAAGGCTTTGGTTAGACAAAGAGCACGTACTGAGGGTTCTATGGTGGAGGGATATATGGTATATGAATCCATGGTGTATATTAGTCAGTATCTTACTAAATTAGTAGTGTAAGATATAATTGGAGTGGATTGCATTTGGGATGTGAAGTCCATCAAAAAATTTGAAGGGAGGAACCTGTTGGGGAAGGGTACAATGAAGAAAGTGAGAGGCAATTAAATTGTGGATATTTTTAATAAATATAAATTTCCATTTTTTTGTGTATATGATCATACTCATGAAATATTTATTCTTTCATCATTTATTAATATTTACCATGGTTATAACTAATATTTAATATTAGTGAACTGTGATTTTTTTATCGTTCAGTTGCTCAAGATTGGGATGCACTGCATTTATACATTGCNATATGATCATACTCATGAAATATTTATTCTTTCATCATTTATTAATATTTACCATGGTTATAACTAATATTTAATATTAGTGAACTGTGATTTTTTTATCGTTCAGTTGCTCAAGATTGGGATGCACTGCATTTATACATTGCAAACAATCTTGAATAGATGAAGGTATGGATTGATAGATGTAAAAAACATCATGGTGGTAGTGTTGCACCCTTTTTGTCACCTTGGTGAGCAAATAAGAGGTGCTTACATGCCTAGTTGGGTCTTGCTGAGCATGACAGCTGTAGAGGAAAGAGTTAGAGAA
Organism: Picea sitchensis; assembly: GCA_010110895.2. NCBI lineage: Eukaryota > Viridiplantae > Streptophyta > Pinopsida > Pinales > Pinaceae > Picea > Picea sitchensis. The sequence continues at coordinate 11,380 of SNQJ01S0054555.1, read as the reverse complement.
AGAAAAACAAAACTATAAGAAAGAATTAAACTAATACAAACTAAAATCATAAGCATATGGATATAGAGATAACAAACACAAAAAGATCAATATCACCAATGTTTTTAGGCTGATCTATTGATGAAATCAAATCACAATGAAGAAAGGGGACTATGAGTCCCTTCTTCCTCCAAAGGAAGGCTCTTGGACCCTCACAAACTTGCTCTCCTTACAACAAGAAAAATAAAAATGGTGATGAAAGAACTCCTTTACAAATCCACTCAATGGAGAGGTGGATTGCTCAATGAAATGGTGCCAAAGTGATCTTGTCATGGATGGAGTCCTTAAAACAATATAGGCAGCATAACATTACATGAAATTCCTTGAGAAAATGAGGTGCATTCATGGCTTTTTATAGCATTTCATTGGGTTATTGTGTAACTCCTTTGTAGTGTGAAAAGAGGCTCTTTAGGGCATTATTAGGTCTTTGACCAGCCTACCATTCAGATTCAGCTCAGATTTGAGGGTCAAATCGGCTTGGGAGCTGATCCATAAGTGGTTGTGAGGCTAACCATTTCAATAAATGCGCCGTTTAGCAGGTGCGCGACTTTTTGTGCTAACAACCGCGCATCGTGCACATATGCGCACATGCAACGTTCCTGTTCTACGTATGTGCGCGCGCACCCAACTTCTGTAAAGCGCTCTTCAATTTTATACTACTTTGTATAGTTTTTTTCCCTTTTTGAATGCTGTGAGATTAATTCAAGGCCATGAATGACTTCATTACTGTTTGACGATGTTGAGTTCTTGTAACCATGTGCAGATGAAATTTCAGTGATAACAGATGCCCCCTGATGGATGAGGTTAGGAGCATACGTATAGCCGAAATACATTAATGTTTCTTCTACTGAGAATGTTGTTGTAAGATAGAGCAATAGTGGGATCGTTCAGAGCAATCCTTTGGAGGAGAAAGGAACCGGTAGGACCTGACCTTCCATAAGGTACGTAAAATATACAACTGGGTACAAACGAGGCGGGCATGCCCCATGCTCGTGTGATGGATCTCTGAAAAAATATGACTGAAGTGTGGGTGTAGACAACTGCAATGCCCTCGGGGGTAGTTGTGATAAAGGCAGAAGACAATTCTGCAAATGAACATGCTCTGAATAATAGGCATTGATCATGGTAAGAAGTAGCAGCGATGATGTGGGCATTGATAGCCCTGCCAAGTTCAGAGGTCTTCGGCAAATAACTAACTGCAATAGTCGCAAAGTAAGACCCACCGTAACATGAGAAAGTGTTGGTGTCGAATGTTACGGGGGCCAACGACAACAGGGAGTAGTAGTGTTTCACCCTGTGTCGTCCAATATCTCTCATTGAGTGGAGAATGAGAATCAAGATACTTTCGCCCTTCTAGAAAATGGTGCTGATGTCGACAAAAGGGGACACAACTCCCAGAAGCAAAGGGCTTCGTGAAATCTACTGAGGTGAGGAGGTGGCAGAGGTACATGGATGAACTCAAGAAGTGGGAAGACTCAAGACTGCCCTTGGTTGGAGGATGTATGAGATAAAAAGTGTCTACAACCGTGTAATGAGGTCGAGTGTCAGGGGGATGACAAGACCGGTGATAAGTTGTGCCAGAGGCGGGACAAAGTGAACAAGTTCAGAGGGTAGAGGTAAGTGACCTATGGGGTACTCTGAAGAGATGGACGATGCTGACAAGGGTAGATGATAAGTAATGCTCCAACCAAGGGTGACATGGGTTGCGTGTGGCCAAAAGGAAGCAAGTCGCCAACGGTGACGACAAAAGGAAATGTAAAGACTGAAAATAAAGGCATTTATACAATAAATAATGAATAATTGGGGAGAAATGTACAAATACAGAAACGGGTGCCCTAGTGTGATATGGGTGGCCCACGTAAGGCATAATATTCTTGGAAAACTGATGAAGGGTGGGGGCCCCATTGGTGAGTTTCTGTATGAGGTAGGTGAAATGAAGGTAGGTTCATTGATGGGCAAACTGATTGTGGATGAAATGGAGGGTTCATGATACTGTGGAGGTGCAGATAAAAAAATAGAACCGTAAAGAGAGAATCTGGGAGTCCGTGTGGGAAAGCTAGCAAAATGAGGAGAAGGAGTATGTGGCTGACTCACGTCATGATGAAAGACTATCGGGACTCCCATCCCTAAAGGGTAATGAAGAACATCATGAGTGTCAAAAGTGCCAAAAGGTGCTATGAATGGGACAACTCATGTGGGTAAGAATGCTACCGGGTAACAGTACCGAAGATGCAAATGGAGGTGTGGGTACTGCAGAGCCGGGAATGAGGATCCTAAAGGCCAATATCAGAGGGTGTGACTGGGAATGTAAATGAAATACAGCGGGAGAGACCACATGCCAGTGCTGAGTATATACCTAAAGGGGTGATGTCAATGAATGATGAACAAGTACCTGCACACATAACAACCAAATACCCAAAGTGAACAACATCTGAAAAGAATCAAAGATATGAGCATGTATTAGATAAATGTGACAATGCACGTGCGTACCTGACCATGATATGAAAAAAGGTGCCCTGGGGGCTCAGGATGAAAAGTGACCCAGGGACGGCTGTGATGTAGGTGGAGGGATGCTAATCCCGTGGATGAAGACAGTTTGAAAAATGGACACCTTGGGCTCCCGGAATGGTGAGTGGAAGTTTGGAAAAAGGCCTATATATAGCTGTACGACCCACATTGCCACCTCATTTGTACCTGCTTCAATAGTGACTGGACGAGCAGTTTTCAGAGGAGATTTGGAGATTCAGGGAGGACGAGGCATCCGATCGACGTTCTGCGAGTATCAGGTTAGTGGTCTGATCATCCTACATAGAAACAGGATTTCAATTTTTGGGCAGGGTTTGTACGGAGGGCCGTATAGGGGTATTTAGGGGGTGTGGGCCCCACATGCGCAGGCGACTCGGTGAGAGGTGCACACACATGCACGCATGTACATCGAATATACGTGCATGTGTGCGCGCGAGAGAGAATTTAAGGCGCGCCCAAGGGCACGCCTGTGAGTTGAACAAGTGTGCATTTGTGCGCGCCTGTGGGTTTGACAGGTGCGCATTAGTGCCCGCCTATATGGTGAACAGGCCCGCATAAGGGCATGCCTATGAAGAAAACAGGTGCGCACTGATGCGAACCTGTGCAGTGTACAGGCGTGCATAGATGTGCGCCTATTTAATGAATAGGCGCGCATGTGTGTGCACCTGTGGGTAACAAAAACCGTGCCTAGGAGGCAAGGTTCGAAGGGTAAAAAACGAGTCTTTGTGATGTTGTTGATAATTGCTTGAGCTGATATAGGACTCAGTGTTGTCTGCAGGTGGACAGTGGTGATGATGCCAGTGTGGTGGCGAGAGCGAGACTAGGCCCAACTACGAGACGCCGTGGCCATTGAGGGGCCCGAAGTGCGTGTGACTTTGGCAACCTGTGGGTTGCTAAAGTTTTTTGAGTGCCCGTTGATATGGGCACAGGAGTATTTACTACAGTTCCTGCTCCAGATGTGGAGTCCAGAGATGCACTGCTTCCTCATGCGAGGAGAGCATATCCCCTTCACTGTGGTGGAGGATGTATATTTCCTGACTGGGCTCCCCTTTTGGGGAACGCCCCTACCGACGGAGCCGGTGCTGCCTAGGGCTACTTTGCTCGCTGATGTTGGTCGAAGATATTGTTCAGGTCCAAACTTTTTGTCCGGCACTGTGGTGAGCATTGGTGCGATAGACTCCCTAGCACATCGCTGTATAGCGGCGATGATTGTACGAGTATACGAGTCACTGGAGACCCAGCGGATTAGTGGTGGCTAGCTATTGGTGCTGGAGAGAGTGTTGGATGGAGAGCAGTTCTCTTGGGGACTGACGCTTCATGATAGGATGGTGGCACAGTTGGACCACTGTCGGTCCACTGATGGAGGAGAGTTTTCTTTCGGGTCCATCCTAGTGGCCTGTTTTTTGGAGAGGGTCTCGATGTTGCGCCCGAGGGTTCTGCTAGAGATGCTGGGGGCATGAGAGCCACGATTGAGGTGGTGGTTGACAATTTTGGTTCGCCATGGTGGTGGCGAAGGTGGCCACTTCTTTTTGGCAGAGGTGGCAGATGCCGCAGGTAGTACTTCGGTACCCCTATGCTGGGGTTGACTTCCGGGGTGACCTGGACATGGTACTGCCTCCAGGGGAGGATTTTGACCATCGAGGTATGTTTAGTTTTGGTGTGTATGTTTTGATATATATTGTTTTGTGAGATAGCACTCCATATGATATAGATGTTGATACTATCTTTTGTTGTTCTTTTTTGCATGTGCAGATGTGGCACCTCGCAAGCGCGAGGTGGAGATGCAGAGAGCGTTGGCTCGTCGAGAGCTGGAGAGATGACCACAGGGAGAGAGATGTCGGTGGGAGGATGTAGTGGGGTGACCAGCAAAGCCCGAGAGGGCAGCGAAGAGGCGTCGGTTCGATGACCCTGGTGCAAGGCCATCACACGCTCCTCCGTCCGCGGTCGGAGTGGATTTTGATGACATACATCGTCGTCTGGAGACAGTGTTGCAGAATGTGCCTAAGGGAATGTGGACACGTATCCAGGACAAGAGCTTCCTGGAGCAGTGTGTGGGGGTTCCGCCACCATGGCGGGCCATAGTGCAGCGAGAAGCAGTGCTTGCAGCGATGACGAGTGGATGCCTGCCTCTGGGGCAGGAGGGTCCTGTGGGTGGTCCACCACCGCCTGGGGTAGGTGGTGGTGGGCCACCACCTCCTTCTGAGGGAGGAGAAGGTGGTGGTGCAATAGAGGCACCCTGAGTGGTGGATGATGTACATCCTTGTGTTTTTATTGTATATAGGCTGGCGAGCCCATTTTTTGTACCGAGGTGCTTCATTGGCCTGTGGATACATGTATTTTTGTATGTAAACATTCGAATGGCCTGATGGGCCTTTATATATATATGAGTATACATGTTTTGAGATCCTGATGTTGTCTACATGTTTTTTTTGCTGATGATTTTGATGATGTCTATTTTGTATATATGTTGTGACAGGATTTATGAGATGTTTATGTATGTGTAGCTTGATGTGATATATGCCAATCTAACACCATGTTAGCTATTTGATATGTTGTTTGATTCAATTGTCTTGGAATATGTGTAAATGTAATGGAATCAAAATGTCAAGATAAAATCCTAACCTAGAGGTATTTGCAAAAGAGGCACGGATCGCGTACACGGTAAACATTGTTGAGCTGGAGAATGACTAGTTGAGAGTCAAGGAAGACGCTAAGGTGACGAATATGATGATGCTGGGCGTCGGCTAGGAGGCAAATGACTGCAATGTATTCATCTTGGTTGTTGGTAGCTGGTCCCAAACATATGCCGCTTGAATGTAGAATTTCATGTGAGGGGGTGTAGAGAGCCCAAGCAGCTGAAGCGAGATTTTGTGTCCAACGACTGGCGCCGTCAGTGTAACTGATGTGGTAAGTTGGTGGAGGAGGCATTTTTCAATAGAACAAAGGATAGTTTAGATGAGAGGGGAGGAGAAAAAGATTAAAAACACTAGAAAATAAATAACCTAAAGTAGAATGACTACTTTTAAGCATAAAATTTCTTGAGATACAACCCGTTGATGGGTTCTTTGAGAGAGAGGCCTTCAAGAGAGGCTAGGATGTATGCACCTTTGGTGAGGCAATGTTGGATAATGTAAGGGCCATGCCAAAGTGATTCGAATTTTCCGTGGCCAAAGGTATCATGAGCGATATCATAAGCTAGGACAAGGTCGCCTTCGCGGAATGATCGAAGGTTGACATGGCGATCAAAGGTAGCCTTGGATCATTTTTTAGCTGCCTCGTCGTTCTATAAGGAAGATCGACGATCTTCATCCAAAGACTCCAAGTTCAGCAAGCACTGCTCCATTGGAGCAGTGTCAGGT